>JANHZU010001165.1:202693-221327 GCA_032468055.1 Acrochordus granulatus
TCTCTGCTGCTTCTTGCCACAATATCTAATGTCATGTGATCAGTGTTTCCCTCCACCAAATAAGATACTATGAATGCCTAAATTAGGAAAAACTGGATGCGATGTATCAAAGTTGTATCCTTACATATGCGTACGTATGTGTGTGTGTAAATATTAAAAAACGCAAGAGTAATTGAAACTGTTGATTTGTGTATATGTGGTAAAGGAAAATGGTTAAGTAATGCCTCTTTTCCCATCATTGGGAGCTTTGACCCAGATCTCTCTTATTACATGTTTCAACTGCAAGACTCCATGTGGATGATTTGTCAAGTATGTAGCTTATGTAGCAGTGGGAATTCAGAATACTCAGCAAGATGTTTTCATCTTAGGTTACTAATATCAAAAGTAATAGTATTCCACTAGTATTAATTATACTCTCAGGTTAAGATATTGAAGAGACAGTTTTCCTGTTGCCCTTCAAACTCCTGAAATTTCCACCCAGCATTTGAAGAGCCCCAAACTGGAGAAAAAAATTCATGAAGGTGTTGCCTGAACCTGTCATTGATTTAATGCAGGTCATTGCATTAAGTCAAGCATTCATTTGTTTGGGCATATTGTATTTATAGTATATTTGTTCCCATGAGTTTAGTGCATGGTGTGAGTCAGACACAGGAAGGGAAATGGAGCTGGGAGTGAAAATGATAGGGTAGCATTGATAGATGGGAGAAAAAAAAATGGTGTATAAAAACAGCAATTTGGTACTATCCAAATAATTGGACTTTGGCTCCCATTAGGCCAGCCAGCATAATCAGTGGCAAAGAATGTCTTACACTCTTGATGGTAATTACTTACCCTTCTGTCTATGGAATCTTTTATGATTCTGTAACCCTGTGCTTATTTTTTTGGTGGTTGAGATTTTTTAACCCCAGGTATAGAGTTATTTAAGAGGTATCATTTGATAAAATAGAAGCTGAAGAGTGAGCAAGGTTTTATCTGTCCTCTTAAGTTGTCAGTTCCCAGGGAACTGAGATGCAGGCATACAATTCTTTAATCCCTTTTTCCCCGGTAATCAGATTCTGTTTAATTACAGCCACACTTTTCCCTTGTGCATTTCAACTACACAGTTCAATTCATGTTGTTTTGCTTTTGGTATAGGAACAAGCAGCTGAAGTTTGCAAAGGGAAACATTTATCAAAGATGGAGTGATTACTGGACTTGAGGTATCTCACTGGATGGATGCAATAAACAGCCCGTGGTAGAGAATGGGTGAAGAACAGTTGAGGCACATAATAAAGTTAAAATGCCCCCTCCTTCCTCAAAGGACCAGTTTCTGACCTCTGGGCTGCCAGATAGCTCTCCCTGCTCAATGGCTGTTTTAATATATTACTCTCAGTGGTTACCTGCCAGAACAAAACAACCTGTTCTGTGGCGTTTCTCTGTTGTGGTTGCTCTGAGCTTTGAGAGCAGATCTGTGCTGATGGGTTGCACCTACACAGCAGGAATGAAAAATGTGGCTACAAATGCTTGGAGGCCCACCCTTTGTTTCATGTCTTGATTAGAAGTAGAAGCATTTAAAATAATACTCTGGATGGAAACTATGTTTTTTATTCAGACCCTTTAAGGCGCTGTGATAGGTTCTGTATAGGAATTGCATTCCTGCAGGTACTGGGTGCAGGAAATCAGAGACAATGTGGCCCTGTGGACAGAAGCAATGTTTACGATCATGAAAGCAGATTTTAGGTTTAGATATATTTGGATAGAAAATTAGGTACAACAGTTAGATGGAATCTCTGTATTTGAGGACAGAATACTTTGAATGTCAACTGCTAGAATCCGCAAGACATTTTTCTTTCTACTCTACTCCTGGGTTTTCCAGAAGGGTCTGAGCATTGTGCTAGGCTGGCTCCTTAGTCTATTCCAGCAGAGTTTCTATCTTCTTTTTTTTTATAGTGGAATATTTCCCTTAGACTTTTTGCTGATATTCAAACTTTCCAAGCTAGATTGCTGTAATACACTTTGCCTGGGACTGCCTTTGAGGACTGAGCACAGGTTGTAGCAAGTATAAAAAGATCCATTGATGAAATCTACATCGTGGATTTCAAAATGTAATATCTAGTTTTTGTTTATTTGGTTCAGGATCCAATTATGTGAAGAACTGTTTCACCCTTATGGTAGCAAAGAGCTGCTACATACTCAATTATTCATTTAAGATCAGTGATGAGGGATACAGAAAAGAAAAAATTTCAGTGGTGGTCCTTATGAACTCTTCATAAATTTGCCTCTTGCTCTTCAATATCAATTTACTTCATGATTGTTTTGTTGAAAAGCATAGTTTCTGTCTCCAGAATGGCATCGCAAAAGAGTTTGGGCATTTGTTCTGATGATATAATTTGGAAATTATACTCTGTTAATCACATATTTTATTATATGTTGGTCTGTGAAAACTAAAAAGTGGCTTAAAGATACATGAAACATGAAATAAGTGGATGGGATTATTATAAGCAGCTGCATCTTCATTGCACAAGCTGTAGGAGCTATTTCTGGATTTTGGGTAACCTTGGTATCTATTTTACAAAATTAACTTTGAAACTGCAGTTCTGCCTCAGCCTTTGAAGGATTGGGGAGAAGCTACAAAAAGAAGTTTTATTGTATCTTAAATGCTCATATGTTCCCAGAGAAAAATTAAAAGCAAAAATCCAGCAAATTGGGTTGTTATCAATATGGCCCAGGTTTTAAAGAATTTTGTTTTGATGCTGTATCTCACTTGCTCAGAGAGCCAGAAAGATAAGTACTTTTTCAAGTCATTTCAAAGTCAAATCTGTGGAACCTACAAATTCATTTTCCCACATGGGTGTTTCTGTTTCAAGTGAGGCCTTCAAAGTGTGAATACTATACATTTGCACAGGTCGCACTCTGTAGACAGAACTTTTGTATCAACTCACTTCCTATCATGCTTAATATTTTGTAACATAATTCATACATTCAGTAATAAGAAAGAACTGATTTAACTCTCTAGTATCTAGGAATGGCTTGCACATTTGAAGCCTATCATTGATGTATGACCACAAATGGAACTTGCACAGTTCCTCACAGTGATTCAAAGGCAAAGTTTTCTAGTATTTTGTACGATTCATATATTCTGTTCCCTCAGAGGTAGATTCACACATGAATGTGTGTTATCTAAATTATGGGAATGAGCAATGAGAGATGCCAAAAGCAGAAGACTGACATCTCAGAGCAGTGCGTTTGGGTTGAAGATGAGTGAGGATCTTCAGCCCCAGATCACAGAGCATCAAGCAGGGAAGAATATGATTCTGTCATCCTCCCCCCAGCTATAAAAGTCAGATTATGAGAAATGGCTTGGCATGCTTCCTAAAATGCTGGGAAGTTTTTGTTTTTCTAATGACAAAGATTCAAATTACAGAGTCTTTGATTTCAAAAGGGGAAGTGACAAATGCCACTTGAAAATGCTTTCCAGTAAAAGACAAGATACACACTGATGTTAAGAGATTATATTCCATTTATATTTTGTTTTCTCCCTTGGTATCAGGGCACATTTATTTTGGAACATGAACACGTAAACAGCAGCTACTCTCTGAAAAATATAGGTTAGTCCCAATTCTGTATATTACGCTGTTTATACCCTGTTTATCAGGAACAAGTACTTGATCTCTATTTCTTATCTCCCCATCTTGTTTCTCTCAGATGCATCTACTATTTAATTTCTTAGTAGTGATCTCAGCATCTCTGAGGCTAGTTTGCAAAGGCATAAAAATCATGGCCAACGCAGGCTGAATTTTTACAACTGCTTTCAGTACAATATTTTATTTCCAAAGGAATCAGTGTACACATTCAACTGGCAGGTTGTCAAGCCCAGAGAACTTAAGCAATTGGTAGCATTATCATGAAGAAGATGGCAGTCTAGAGTAAACTTGAATTGGTTAGATTTTTTTGGTGCCACATTTAAAACGCAATACAAAATGTAAAATAAAACCCAGTTTCATCTAGTGGTGAAATGCTGGACTTGAAGTCAGGAGATAGTGAGTTCTAATCCTGCCTTTTGCATCTGAGTGACTTCAGGCCAGTCATTGTCTCTCAGCCTGAGGAAGCAGGCAAGGGCAAATCACTTCTGAAATCTTGGCAAGAATACGGCAAGGATTTGTTTCTGTGATCACCAGGAGTCAAGGCTGACTTGATGGACAACAAAATGCAGAACATGATAAAAATTCGGCCTTAGGGATTACAGTCTAAAAGGCAGGACCCCTTGCCTAAATTAAGAAATGTGGAGATAAGGATTTTACAATTTGGGGTTTACCATTTAACCTTAGGTATCGTGGGTTGTTGTGGATGCTGTTTGGTTTTTGTATGCTGCCCAGAGTCCCAGTTGTGAGATGGGCAGGGATATCAATCAATAAATATACAAAAACTCAAGGTGGTAAACGTACCTACTAGGCCTGCCTCCTATTTTTCCCCACAACCCTGTGAGGCAGGCTGGGCTGAAAGAGAGAGACTGGCCCATAGTCACCCAGCCTTTGTGCCGACGGCAGGATTAGAACTCGCAGTCGTCGGGTTTCCAGGCCAGCGCGTGCAATCGGTATATATTGCACGCGGGTGTAATATATATATATCACACATATATATATGTACATACATATATGTATATATATGTATATATATATTACATATATATATCCACATATACATGTAGCCCCGTCCGTCAACCCGTTTGCTCGCTAGGGGGAGGACAGAAATGTGTGTTTTTTTTTAAATCGATCACCAGGAGCCTACGAGCGGGGTTTTACTCTTGCTCGTCTTTACCGTTTTTAACCAGGTTTTAAACGCCTTCTGGCGCCCCAAGCGCGCTCCGCCGCCGACCGGGCGAAAGGCGGCGGCCCCCCGAGCACGACCGCTCGCTGACCCGCGGAGGAGTCGTAGGAACCCGGACGGCCGCGTGCCGCGGGGTCCGTCCTTTTCCTCCCACGTGGCGGGGAGGAGCGTCGCCGCGCCATGGCCGCCCCCGGGTCCGGCCTTGCCTTGTATCCAGAAGGGGAACGGGATCGTGAGAAAGACCCGCTCGCGGGCCGGGGTGCGGCCGTAAAAGGGAGCGGACGGCGGGGTGGGCCGGAGGACCTGGGCCGGGTTCGCTCCCCCCGACAGCTGCCGGGGCCGGCGTCCTCCCCTGCGCGGAGACGCGGCCCTCGCCCCCTTGAGCCCTGCGCGGGTGGGCAGCGCAGCTTGCGGGGAAGCCAGAGGCGGGAAAGGCGGCGGGTGTCGATAGCGCCCCGTGATGGTGCGTGCAAATCCCCGTGTTTTGTTTTGTTTTGCTGGGGTGGTGGTGGTTGAGGTCTGCGCCGAAGCAGCGACTCGACGAAGCAAAATAAAAAGAGCCTGGGTTGCCGTTTTCAGAAATGTCTTTTGGCGGGAAGAGAGAGAAGCGTCTCCGGCGACTACCCACGCTGATGCCTTCGGGAGCGGGGTTGGCGGGGCAGAAATGAAAGAGTTAATGAGCTTCTGCAGTTTGAATCGATCCCTGATCCGCGAGTGGAGCTGAGGTCAAGCTAGTGGGCCTGCAGTGCCCTGTCGTTTTGGCTGGTTTCCATGCATAAAAAAGATAGTAAAATGCTCCCGTGAGACGACGTGGACACGCATCTTTCTGGGCTATAATATGAGAATGGTTTCCTTTACTCTTCATCTTGCAATCTTGCCTTCAAGTATTTGCCAGGGCAATACAATGGACTAGCCTCTTGACTAATTCAATTCTGCTCAGCTTTTATAAACTCGGCCAAAAAATGGGCATTATTAAACACATCGAGGGATTACAAGTTCTAATAATTTATTTGTCTGCATGTACAAAGATAGTGTTTATTTACTAAAGAGTAACTATATACTTAAAGCAATAGTACAGTATGAAAACATGATAGTAGATACAAATGCAATGTTGTAAATAAAAGATAAAATAATAAAAATGTAACAATTAAGAACTGAGCTAAAACCTATTCCCTGACATATGAAGGCATTAAAATAATAATAATTAAAAGATTTGGAAAAATTCAGGTGTGGGGGAAGAAAAACAAGGGAAAGGAAATTGTGTTGGCGCCAGGTGAAGGTCCCTGAGGAAATGATCCAACCAGAAAGCTATAATTAAACAAGGCCCGGCTTTAGTGTTCATCTCCTGAGGTTCAGGATGAAAGACTTTGTGCAGTGATGGATATTGAGATCACGAGCTGTGAAAAGGCCTAAGTTTGTCCCTTAAATTGAGCTTGAAAACCATTGATTAAGCAGAGATTAATATATTCCTTTCTTAAAAGTAGAGAGAATGTATGATGTGAGAAGACAGTGTGAGGAAGTAAGGAGTTGCCCCATACTCTTTTCTGTATTTGATGTTCCTTACGATTAACTCAACATCAGTGAGCTGAAAATTCCTTTTCCGTCATCAACATTGGCCAAGATTGCCTTGGGTTCTTTGGCCCCAGATCCTGAGCCTCGCAAAGGAGGGATCACCAAAGAGCTGAATGTGACAGAGGACATCTTACATGTGTGAGTGTGGCTCATAGGTCTCCATCTAAAGCATGAACCTTAGAAGAGGCAGAGAGCATGGGCTGTCAAGAGAAACAGCTTTGGGAACCAAAAAGAAGGGTTTGGCCTCTGCTCAGTCATGCAGTTTCATATGGGATGTTAAGTTTGCCATTCTCTCTTGAGTTGATTGGGCTTGCTTTCGGAAAAGGACATGTTCCTTGGAGATGTGAAAATAACAGAGTTTGGTGGCAAGGGCCACTGTAACAAAAGACCCAGCATGGTGTAGGGCTTAGAGTAGTGGATTGGGACTGGAAAGATCCAGGTTCATATTCTTGATCATATAAAGCTCGCTATGAGCCAAGATCGCTCTCTGTCAGCTTAATGTACGGAGCTATTGGGAAGATAAAATTTGAGAGAGATTATTACATGTGTCATCTTGAGTTCCTAGAGAAAACAATAAATGCAAAAAGTAAGTGAAATCAGTGAGGCTGTTCTTTCAGACAATAACTCTAGTATAAGGTAGAAAGTACAGTGTTGATGTGAAACCAATCTTGTATGTTTAACAACGTGCCATTCATTATTTTTGTCATTGTCTTCAGGCGGTGGAGAGCTGAGGAAGCCAGGATCCTGCGTGTTTCCATCAACTCCTTCTTGGAGCATCTCTCCTTGGTGGTAGAAACAATGGATCTATTTGGGCCACCCATGGCTTGATAAACTATCACATCTGACCATAAAAGATTATGGATTTTGTTGGATTCATCGCTGATATCAGAGAAAGCACTGGACAGTCCATTCTTGGAGCCAGGATGAGAAGAGATGGTTACCATTGTGCACCAAGAAGTGGGCACGTTTAGAACTGCCTTTGTCTGTCTTCCCTAACCTGATGCTCTCCAGATATGTTAGACTTCAACTTCCATAAGCCACAAGAAGTCTAGCTAAGGGTTCTAGATTGGGGAAGACAGGTTTTAATAAAAGTTATGTTTATAGGAAATGTATTTTTATTATATTATCCCAGGAGTTTTACGGCCTGCATGTGTTCACTGATAAAATCTTTTTTACCATGGAAGGCTGCACAAATAAGCAAAATCTTAAATATGGGTTTTTTGGGAAGGGATCATAAATTAAAATTATTATGAACATGAGGCATATGTCAGGGGATGCTGATACACAGTGTTCAGAAAAGGAAACCATTTGTCATCTGGAAATAGAAACAGGAAAAGCCATCTATTCTTTTTATTAAACATGTCAAGCAGGCAGTGCTACAAGGCTTATGAGTTTGTGACTGGTGACTTCTCCAGTAAATGAAATTGACAGATCTATGATTTGGTTCTTCCATTCAGCTGGCTTGATAGGCCTGTTTTGAAATGTTAGCAGGAAATTGGTCATCTGAGTAGTTCTTGCAAATCAAAGCCAGAATGTGTTGGAAATATTAATTTTGTGTTTTTTATTGTTCCCTTGCTTTAATGTTTCCTTCCTTGAAGGTCATACAACAATATGAAACTGGTTGTCTAACATGAGGAGATCTGCCAATTCCTAATCCCATTTATCTAGGAGTAATTTCAGTTGAATTTAATGGAGTTAAAACCCATATAGTTTTGTACAGATTTATAACGGAAATTGCACTTTATTTGTACTTTTGCTAAAAGCACCTGGCTCTTTGTGTAACAGTGACTAAATCAGATTTTTTTCCGCAAGTCAATATGAGATAGTACAAAACTGAGCAGAGAATATGGGTTACAGTAACAAAAACATGAACTGACCTCATTAATATGAATGGCAGCCATTGCTAGAAATATTGAGAAAATGTTTTGGGTAATTAGTTTCTGAATAGGGACTTATGGTAATATTGCATAAGTAGGATTGCTCTTGTAACACATCCTTTCACCGTCCACAAATCAAGGTGCTGACATGGGTGTCTGAGATTTTCTGTGATAGGTATGCAGCCTTCCGTATAGTATCTGCAAGTTGACAAATTAGCAAAATGCAGATGTCCCTGCTTTTCTCCAATTGCTTACATGGCTTGATTTGGGTCACACTTGGCCAATAGCCTTAATTCCCAAACTCTTTACAATTCAGACCTCTGGCAAAAGTGATAAAGACAATTTGCTTTATGGAAGGAGGAAGGCCAAAGAAAAAAATTGACCAGTGGGTGGGTAGCCACCAGCTCAGCTTTAAAGGTGGATTGAATAAATTCAAAGCAAACATCTATCTTTTTAAAAAAATAATTCTGAGGTCTTTACTAAATATAGTAAAAACTGATACAAATTAAATTTAAAAAAGTGCAAAAAACCCCAAAGAAGTGACTTCCAATTTTCACACCGAGCATAAACTAATTAACTTTTCACCTTATTTTAAAGTTAGAAAAACTTGTTCTTCCTGTAGCTTAATTTTTATCTACTATACATGCAATCAGAAATCATATTTTCTATCTTAGTTCAGCAAAAAGCCCATTTAGAATAGGTCCAGATATATCAAACAAATAGTTTATCCCTGGTCAAACAGTTCAACTTTATGTTCCTTTTTTTTGCTCTATCCAGTCTCCTTTAAATTATTCCTATGGCATTGTAGAATCCAATCTTTTATCACTCTGATAATTTTCAAAGCTTTCACTAGCCTGCTTTGTAAATCAAATAAAGAGGCATCATTCAGGATTTCTTGTGGAAGCTGTTCCATGCCCAGATCCTTTTCTTGATTTGTCTTTTGTAATATATTCCCATTTTAGTTGTCTCAGTTTGATTGGCTTTCAAGCCTTCAAACTTAATATCTATGTCAGATAAAAGTTTTTTAAATGTTCTAATCGTCTTCTAAAAATTTATCCATTGAAATATGTATCCTTTCTAAGATGTTGATTTTTAATATTTCAGTCCATGTAAAAAAAATCAAGAAAAAGTGATACGTACCGGCTTAGCCATTTCAGCTCATTTCTGCCTGTCCTTTAGTTCCCCCTAGAGTCCATTTGCAATCTTCATCAAGCGTCAGTTACTAATATGGATTTAGTGCCATTTCAATCATTTGCCACAAATATTTAACTATATTCCAAATCTCTGGTCTGCCAGTCGGTTTAAAAATTACTTAAATCTTTTTTTTTTGCTTTTTGCCAATTGTATATTATTGTAAATTCTTAAGACTTTATTTAAAATGTCTTAAATCTTAAAGTAGGTACAACCAGGTGTCAAACTGAGTTTGCTGTTTTGAAAGCCTCTAATATCCATAAAGTATTTGAATTGGACATTTCCAAAAGTGATTTGATTGGCAAAGTGAGATTCGATTGGCTTTATAGCCCTGTGAAAGGCTTTGCCGTTGCTGAGAGCAAGAGGTTATCTGCCTTGGCATTCAAGTCCACAGAAGACAGCAGTTTTACAGTCTCCTTGCAAGGAGCTGCCATTCAGAACACTTGTGGGTGATCTCCCAAATTCGAAGCACCAGTTTCCTTGCAGGTCTTTCATTCTGCACAGCTGCCATCATCTCCGCTCATTCAGAGAGCTTCAGTCAGCTATGGAAGTTCACTGGAAGCCGGTAGACAAATCTGTCAAAAGTATTGAGTGTGAAGGCTCCATGTTACGTCCAAGTTGGAAGCGGTGTGCTTCTAAATAACAGTAGCAGAAACAACACTGCCAGATGCATATGTACCCACCTCTTGCTCGCTAGCACCCCAAAAGCATATGCTTGGCTGCTGTGGGAAACCAAAGGCACTAACATGAGCCTTGGCCTGATCCAGTAGAACTTTTTTTTAAAAAAATGAGTTTATATAACCGCCTGTTTTACAATGCAGTGGCTCTAGGTGATGAAAAAGGACTGAAAACCAAACCAAACCACAATATAGGGAACAATCAAACACAGCAAAATAAATAGCGTCTAAGAACATCTCCTTGTCCTAAGAGTGGGTTCAAATGGGTTAGCCAGCAGGGCTTGCTTCACCTCCTGGCCCAAAATCCTAGAGAACAACCAGTTCTGCAATGCCTTACAAAACAATTGGGACCGTCCAGATCTCTTGAGGGATGTAATTCCAGAAGATAGGCACTTTGACGGATAAGGCACAACTCTTGGGTCCTGCCATATGGCACACCCTAATAGATGGGACCTGCTGGCCTTGTTGAGATGTGCAATTGGAG
Source organism: Acrochordus granulatus (assembly GCA_032468055.1). Lineage (NCBI taxonomy): Eukaryota > Metazoa > Chordata > Lepidosauria > Squamata > Acrochordidae > Acrochordus > Acrochordus granulatus. Next base: position 213,301 of record JANHZU010001165.1, read on the forward strand.
GTAGGCAGTGGTGCATATAAGCTGACCTTGTGCCATGCAGGGCATTGTAGGAGATGATTAACTGCATCTAGAGGCCACTGTACTTCCCAAAGCAGTGGTGTCACATCTGTGTAATGTGAAGTGGACAGAATTGCCTGAGTCATGGCATTTGGGGCTATTTACAATTCTAAATGCTTTTCAGGATAGCAATGTGTAGAGCAGGGGTCTCCAACCTTGGCAGTTTTAAGATGTGTGAACTTCAACTCCCAGAATTCCTCAGCATACATAAGTCCACATGTGCCTATGATGTAGAGTATGTTTCAGTAATCCTACTGAGAGGGAATCAAGGCATGAGTCACTATTCAGGGCTTTCAAATCCAGAGATGGGAACAATTGGCACCCAAGATGAACCTGTGCAGATCTACTGCAACATGTCCTACCTGATTTTTGAGCAGGACCACCAAACTGCAACTTGTCTACCTAAGGGATGCAACTCCATTCTCAGCCAGAGACAGAAAATCTCCAGATGTGGTGGTGATTGAAAACCTACAGTTGCTTTGTCTTGCAAGACTGAGCCAAAGCCTGCTCTTCCCTATCCAAACCCCCACAATTTCCAGACACGAAAAGCATCACTTGAGGCAGAGATGTGTAATAGTTATACTGATGATACCTTTCCCTCTATCAGTGATGACCGCCCAATGGCTTCATGCAGATGTTAAACTGGGAGAAAGAATCCTGAGGGACCCCACAAAGCAGGAACCTTGGGCTGAATCAACGTCCCCATCGACACTGGAACCGGTCCCAAAGAAAGGAAGAGATGCACCACAGCACAGTGCATCCTGCTCCCAATGTCATGGGCTGGTCCAGAAGAATGCTGAGATGGATGGTAACTGCTGAGAGACTAAGAAAGCCAGGAGGGGTGCTCTGCATCTATCCCAAGCCTGCAAGAGGTTCATACAAGCACATCAGTGCTGTCAGTTCCATAACCAGGTCTGAATCCCAAGCTGAAAACAGTCCAGATGATTTATGTCCTCCAAGGTTCTTTGGACTTGCAGACCAACATTTCATCGTTTCCTAAAAAGAGAAGGTTGAAGACTGAATGAAAATTGTCCATTTCCATTGGGTCCAGTGATGGCTCCTTGAGAGGATGGCAGATAATTACTTCTTTTAAGACAGGTGGTATTATCCACTCCTACAAAAAAGCATTAACCACTGCATGACCCAACCATATATCTGCTGCTGCCTTGACCAGCCAGTAGGGAAATAATCCAAAATACAGATGGCTGAGCTGACATCTCTGAAGACCCTGTCTCCTTCATCACAACTAACAGGTTCAAAGACTTTCCCAAGAACCAGGCAAGACTGCACTTCAGGGACCTGCGTAGGATCTTTACAACTTGACTCAACACCCAGCAAATCCAAGTAAGTGTATCAGATGCCTGGAATAATCCACTGTATCCAGGATGGACTAGGTTGCCTTAAACAGGACCCCCAATTGGCTCTCTTTGGATTCAATAAGGCAACAAAAATAAGTTTTCCTACCCAGATAACTGAGGTAATGCCTAAAAAAACATGAGCTCAATCAGTTTGTTCATTCTCTTATTCCCACTGATCTGTATAGCCTAACTTTGCAAATAGGGACTCAGCTACCTCCAGGCAGCAATCCTAAGATTCTCAGATGACAATGGCTACATCCCTACATTAGCCCTGGGTTCATAACTGGTGCCACACACCATATCTGGCAAGGCAGATTTCTGATGGGATCTTATCCTTCTGCCCTAGTACCAAGCCAGGTTTTGATAATGCAGAGAAAGTCAGCTCTCTCATTTACAATTAATTCATGAATGATAAAAATTTTGCTATAGTGGCTGAGTGTGCATTAAGTAACGTCAGATGAATGCCAAGGGCTCTGAAGCCCTGGTACCAGGTTTAGAGTAAGGCAAAAGCAGGGAAGGATGGCAGAGGATGAGATGGTTAGATAGCATTGTAGACGCTATAAGTGTGGTTTTGGGTGGACTTCAGAAGGCAGTGCAGAACAGGGAGGCCTGATATGCTGTGGTCCATGAGGTCACAAAGAGTCGGACATGACTTAGCAATTGAACAAGAACAAAAGGCTTGAAAGTGGTATCAGTACTAAACACTGAGGTCACTTTCCCCATGAGCAGCCCGCCTATGCTTCTTACCAATCCTTCCAGTCACCATTGCTATAACTTTGCTACCCTTTTCTTCCCATTCACACCAACCCCCACATATCCCATCTCTTTCCCTTCCAGCCTCAGGGCCCTGTCCAATCTCTTGAACCTCCAGCTATAGCAGCTGGAAACTTGTGCCAAGTTTAGGGATGCTTCTGATGACACTCAGCATCCCCTTACTATTAGTTAACCAGCCTATTCACTTTCTTTCTAGCCACTTCCAATCTATACCAGTCCCCCCCTTCCTCTAATTATTCTGTTCTTATCCAGATAGTGGGGGGTGGGAGAGGATAGGGGTAAAAATAATGCCCCAACAAGGAAAGATGAGCTGTATTATACCCCTAGATCCCCATCTCTTAACTGGGGAAATAAACAGTGCCACCCCAGTTAACACCCATCCACCACCAATACTATCAAAAACCTTCCAGTTCAAAGCTCAGAAGTTGAGCTTATAATATCAGTTATTTATACAGCAAGAGTAAGAAAACCTTAAAGATAATGGTCCAAAGTAGGTGGATGAAATTGGCTAGGTGGCTGTTGATCCATATGGATAATTCAATCAAAGCTGCAGACCCAACAGCCTGCTCCCACTCCTGAACCACGTTCATATCATCCTTGAGCCTCAGCATCTACTATAAAGATCAGGAAATGAAAAAAGATGACTATCAGAATAGACAGGAGCATTGGTCCTGAAAAGTGTTTGCCTGTCTGAGTTCATTTCTCCATGAAGATCAAAATAAGTTATTTCTGCATATATGTGACTCTCAATAGGCAAAAAGACTACCAACTTCTCATGTGACCACAACTTAGATTCATTTCTTGATGGTAACTGTGTTCTATGTGCCCAATAGTAGTAATGCTTTGGAAAGTATTCATATAGTTAGGATATGCTGAAATTTCTTTAGCATCTCGTTCTTAGCATGACCATTTATCTTATTTTTAGCAGAGAGTGATTATGCAGGACTGTCTATTATATGATTTCTTACAATGGACTGCATGTTCATTTACATACACACAACTAAGAATAATTCTTGGAGTGCTGCATTATTAGACTTCAAAGTTATCCAAGTCTTCCCATTTTAATTAGCATGCTTTTAAATTCTGCAATTAAATTTTTAATTTATTCCTAAGTTGTGATCCTGCAAGTTTTAACCTTGTACTCATAAAATGGTCAGCTTCATAAGTCTTGGATTTCCCATGATTGAACATTTGTTCTACCACATAAAACAAACCTTGACTGTAGGAAAGTAATACGTAAAGAAGAAAAGGTCTTTTGTGGCTTTCCAGACCCTCTGGCTTTTTATATGCTGTTGAGGCAGAGTTAGAATAGACAACCTCTAAGCGTGTTAGCATTACCCGTGCAGTGCTGGCTTTCTGAGAGCCGAGCCTGAATCAGATCTTCATCACCGTGGCCCACTGAATCTGTGGGGCCACCTAATCAAAGAACTACAGACACAACACCAGTTGGCCATCAAACCTTCATGAGTATAAGAAATTGCAAGGGAAAGTCTATGGGCACGAGGTAAGCTTGTCAGAATTGACTTCTGCAGTCATTTTCCTCCCATTTGGTATTCTTAGTTCAAAGCAATTACTGGCCTAGATTTTGCCAGGAAGTGTCACCTCAAGCAGATGTTTGGAACCCTGCTGAAGGAAAAGAGACCTTTGTCCCAGTTCTCCTCTTCCTTGGCAGACTCTGGCTATTTTCTTTATTGTGAAGATTTCAGGAATCTGCAGCAGTGGTTGAGGGAGGGAAATCTGAGAAATTTTTCCTCCTTTGCTCAGCTAGTGGAAAAGCTAGATGAAAAGTCTGCTGGCTGAAAGTATTTTTTGGTGCAGGAGAGCCATTTGTTGGATCATGCCCAGAGAAATAGATGTGTGATTATCTCTTTCCAGGGTGGAATGTGCACTGTATAAATGTGTGTGGGGGGGAAGAGGAGAGTCTAGACTGGATTAAGATTGTGCCAAGACAAGCAATATACCGGCCACATTTTCTTTGTTGTGTCTTGAATGCTTTCTTCTGCCATCCCCTCCACTCCTGTACATTCCATCTTTCCACCCTCTCCTGTTTCTGCTGATTTCTTCTCCCTCTTCTCCTTCAAAAGAGCCATTTCTTGAAAAATAAGGCGATCTTGTCAGGGCCTTGCAACAATCTTATGAAATCAATTTGTTTGGGGGACTGGGAGGAGCAGGTCAACCCATTGATTGCTTTGAATTACTGAGGCAGTGGGATTGCTGTTTCATGAGATCAAAACTAAAATGCTCTTTGGTATTTATAAGGTAATGATTTATAAGGTGCTTAAGATGTGTTATGTGCAATATATAGATTAAAACTCAGACTTAGTGGGAGCACTTACCTGATCCTGGCAAAAACTAAGCAGGATCAGACCAGATTAAGACTTGGAGGCAAAACCTTCAGAAAGCACCAAGGAGGTGGCTACACTGGGAAATCTAAAAACATCCTGAAAAAAAGAAAGAGCAAACACTTTGTATTCTTGTCAAGAAAGCTGCATGGATATAGACATGAAATCTCCAGGAGCTGAGTCTGTCTTCAGAGAGATTTTATAGATTGAAAAGTCTATTTATCTACAGTCCCTGCCCAGAGGCTTACAATCTAATAGACATGACATGAAAGAAAGAAAAGGTGAAGAAGGAAAAGAGTAAATGAGTTTGCAAGCATCAACTTTTAATGTACTGCTTTAGTGACACTGCCAAGGTTGGTCTAGCGGTTAAGGCACCAGGCTAGAAAGTGGGAGACGGCGAGTTCTAGTCCTGCCTCAGCTGTGAAAGCCGGCTGGGTGACTTTGGGAACGTTCCACCAGCAAGTGGGGCTTCCCAGAGCACCCCAGTTTCCAGGTTCTTTTTGAAGGTACAGATAGGCAAAACTAGGGTGGCATCAGGGGAAACATGAAAGCATTGCCTGTGGTAACACTCTCTCCCCAGACTGAAAGTTAAAAAAATGAGTATAATGCTCTCTTCATCTCTGTCCCTCAGAAAGAGGACGGTGGTGGCATTTAGGAGTGAGGAAATAAGGTTTTCTGGCTTGCCCAGTCACTCAGAGATGATGCGCCCTGATTCGCCTCTTCCACCCTCCCTTTGCTTCCCCTTTGCCCACGCAACGCATTTGCCCATTCCTAAAAAGGGTTTATGGCAGGATCGCAGAATTCCAGCCGTGTGAATCACCCGCACTCGGTCTCTCCGTGGTGCCAATTATAGCTCGCCTGTTTTTTGTTTTTTGTTTGGTTTTAATCCTCCCCCTTCTCCCGCCTGGCTTGACCGATGGGAGTCCCTCCCTTTCCCTTGTTTACTCCTTTCGGATGCCTGCGTTGCGGGGGGGAAATAAATGCAATGCCCTTTTAGTCGCACGCCACTGTTTCTCGGGGGGCGGGTGTAGGACTAAAAGGGGGAGCAGATTCCTGCGTCCGATCCCTAGTTCCTCGAGAATGTGCCTGCGTGAAAAGGATGATCTGATGCTCCAGAAAGGGATTAGAATAGGCTGGGATGCAAAAGCTTTCTGACTATAAAAGGAGCGTGTTGGAAGAGGGGAGGGCGAAGAGGTTGCTTGATGGTTCGGCGACAGATGAAAGGGTGTGGAACATCTTTTCGTGCCGGGGAGGGGCGGCGTGCAAAATTAGCTCAAGGCGCCCCTGCGTTTGGCGAAAGGGATCGATGGCCACCAGGTGGCACCATTGCCTCGCCGGACAGACTCGCGTCAGCTGGCTCTCCAAAGCCCCGTTTTCAGAGGGGTTCCGACGCAGGAATCCTCGCCCCGCCTCGCCCCTCGTTTCTTCGCACCCCCTTCTGGCACCCGGTCCCAATCGCTGCGCCGCTGCGGATAGTTCGCAGGGTCTCTGTCCTCGCCAGTTCAGCATCGGGAGAACGAGGAACCCGACCGACCGACCCTTCCCTTCCTTTTCTTGTTTTTCGGTATTTATTTTTTTCTGGACCCCCCCTTTCCCCCCTTTTTTTGAAGGGGTGGAATAGTTACTCCCAGGCTCTAGACCACTTCCCCCGAGGGTTGGTTTGGCTACCGGGGAAGGCGCAGGCCCGGGCAGGGGTCTCTGGAAGCCCTCATCTGCAACCCATTTCCTCTGGCGGAGATCTCCAATAGCACTGCAAGAGGGGTTGGGGAAAAAGGCATCTACCTCCCGGGCCTTTTCCTGCTTCAGACCCCTCTCCCACTCCTATATCTTCCCCTACTCAGAAGCTCCTAGAAGAAGCCAGAAATGCTGGCTGCAGAAGCGACATAGACTGACATCACCCAAAATGAACCTTTTGTCTCTGATTCCTGTTATTGATGTTTACTTCTCCCTCGCTCTGTCCCTAATAATAACAATAAACAATAACTAAAGACAAAGAAGCAAGAAAGGGATCATCATCTGGTTCTGACGCTTCCTGTCTCTTTAAAATTTGGATTTATAGTCAATTGTTATTCTTAAAGGACCTTTGGGCTTTCAGATTATAATAGCTAATCCTCTGGGAACCGGATTGGGGCTGGGTTGCAAGAAGGCTGGAGCAAGGGAAGGATTCAGCACTGCCCCTCTGCTTGCTTGAAATGCTTGTGCATTGATCATCTTTCTTCCCAGGCTCCCTCTGACTGAACCAAACTGATTTTTCCTGGATCTCCCAAAGCAGAAGCTTGAACCCAGGACTCCAGCATGTGAATACTGCATTCCTACCCACCCGCAGTCCTTCTTTCTAAATCTGAGGTGCATGGCAGGGGAGTTAAGCTCGTTCTTCCATTTCCACCTCTCCCTGGCTGAAAACACAATTGGCATACAATGCCAGCGCAGTGTGCAATTAATGTTCTAAAAGGCCCCTGATTGTAATTAATCTTTATGAGGCTGCTCTGAACTTCTAGCAGATTCACATTATAATCTTTTGCTTCTCTCTACCCAGAGGCAGAATGGGGGTGAGGGGGAGAGAAGGGGAGGTGTTGGGGATGGAGATTTACAGGCACATAACCTTCTGTGGCCTAGTGCTAGACTGCATTTAAAATAGAGAGGAGTGTGTTAAATACCACTTGGGGTTTCTTTGGGACTACACCCTGGTTGCTGAAGAGAGAGCAAGTGGAAGGGCTGGAGGGGGGGTTGTCAAATGGGGGTCTTCCAGAGATGTGGAATTGTGGTTCTCCTTGTGCCAGCAGAAAAGGGACAGAGAAGTTGGAGGGCCGGTCCTATCTGGGGCACCGAAGGGGCTTGAGTTTCAAGATTCCTTCCATACAATGTAGGGAAATGGTTGAAGCCACACAACTACTTAGGAGGTTATTTCCCACCCCACCACTCATCTCTGTTGCTTGTAGCAAAATACTACACACTCCTGAACTACGGAGCTTGGGCTTTGGGTGTTGCTTACTCCACTTTTTGCAAGCAATGTTTGTTAGTTTATTTGCTTCATCTCCTGAAATGGAAACATTTTCTTGCAGCCTATGCATGCATTTACTCAGCGAGCTGGGGTCTCCACATGACTAAAGTTGCTCCGTTTGTTCAGGCCACACATACCCTTGCTCAGAAAAGCCCTGTCCAACAACATAGGTTGTGTGTGGGATGAATGCAAAGATCCACCCAGCCCAACTCATGGAGGAGAAGCCCTTCCCCTATGCTTTTCTTCAGTGACTGATATTCAGAGGTAAGACTGCCTCAGATTCAGAACGAGCAAATGGTCAGCATTAGTGACAGCCAATGAGGCCCTTATTTTACTTATTTCCTGCTTTTAATGTTTCAATAAATAACTCAAGTTGGTGAAATACCTAATACTTCTCCCTCCTCCTCTTTGCCCCACAACAACAACCCTGTGAGGTGGGTTGGGTGGAGAGAGAGGGACCAGCCCAAAGACACCCAGCCGGCTTTCATGCCTAGG
>JANHZU010001165.1:237051-253780 GCA_032468055.1 Acrochordus granulatus
CTTCTATTTCTTGGCACTGCTCATTTAAGAAGGCCTTCTTATCTCTCCTTGCTATTCTCTGGAAATCTGCATTCAGTGAGGTATATCTTTCCCTTTCTCCCTTGCCTTTCACTTTCTTTCTTTCTGCAGCTATTTGTAAAGCCTCATCAGACAGCTATTTTTCTTTGGGATGGTTTTAGAAGCTACCTTCTGTGAAATGTTATGCACCTCTGTCCATAGTTATTCAGACACTCTGCCTACCTGATCTAATTCCTTAAATCTATTTATCCCCTTCACTATATATTCATAAGGAATATGATTGAGGTCATAACAGAATGGCCTATTGGTTTTCCCTACTTTCTTCAATTTAAGCCTGAATTTTGCATGAAGAAGCTTATGATCTGAGCTAGTCAGCTCCAGGTCTTGTTTTTATTGACAATATAGAACTTCTCCATCTTTGGCTGCAAAGAATATAATCAATCTGATTTTGGTGTTGACCATCTGGTGATGTCCTTGTGTAGATTCGCCTCTTGGGTTGTTGGAAAAGTGTATTTGTTATGATCAGCTTGTTCTTTTGACAAAATTCTGTAAGCCTTTGCCCACTTCATTTTGTATTCCAAGGCCAAACTTGCCTGTTATTCCGGTTATCTTTTGACTTCCTACTTTAGCATTCCAATTCCCCATGATGAAAAGGACATCTTTTTATGATATGAGTTCTAGAAAATGTTGTAGGCCTTCATAGAACTGGTCAACTTCAGTCTTTTTGGCATCAGTGGTAGGGGCATAGACTTGAATTACTGTGATGTTGAATGGTTTGCCTTGGATTCAAACCAAGATCATTCTGTTCTTTTTGAAATTGTATCCCAGTACTGCTTTTCCCACTCTTTTGACTGATGGCTACTCTATTTCTTCTAAGGGATTCTTGCCCACAGTAGATATAGTGGTCATCTGAATTAAATTTGCCCATTCCCATCCATTTTATTCACTGATTCCCAAGATGTTGAAGTTCAATCTTGCCATCTCATGTTTGACCACATCCAGCTTAGCTTGATTCATAGATCTTACATTCCAGGTTCCTTTGCAATATTGTTCTTTACAGCATCCGATTTTCCTTTCATCACCAGACACATCCACAGCTGAACATCCTTTCAGCTTTGGCCTAGCCACTTCATTCTTTCTGGATCTACTTTTAATTGCCCTCCGCTCTTCCCCAGTAGCATATAGGACATCTTGTAGCATATAGGACATCTTCTGACCTGAGGGGCTCATCTTCTGGCATCATATCTTTTAGCCTTTTGATACTGTCCATGGGGTTTTCTTGGCAAGGATACATGAGTGGATACTTGCCATTTCCTTCTCCAGTAAATCATGTTTTGTCAGAACTCTCCACTATGACCTGTCTTAGGTGGCCCTGCACAGCATAGCCATAACTTCACTGAGTTATACAAGCCCCTTCCCCATGACAAGGCATCAACCCAGGAAGGAGATATAAGCCTTTAGAGTCCTATATATCCTTTCTTTCCTCATGTTCATGTTATACTGAATTTAAATGTGCTATAATTCTCCAAGGCACAAGGATATTTTAGAGACAAAGTCTTCTCCGTGCACCCTGGAGCTTCTGCTGATGAGGCCCCTGATGCATCCATGACTTATTCATAAACTGCCACCAACAATTTCCTATTATCTCATTTCTGCCTTTTCTACAGCCACCTTCCTGGGTGCTGCTAGTTTGTTCATTCTCACATCCAAAAATAAAAATACAGACCCTCTTCTTCCATTGCCACCACCCCAATACCGTTACCAGAAAACTTTAAGTGCCTGGGAAACCTATGATTCATTCTTCAGCACAACCTGAGCCCCATTCCAGAATACCAGTCTGGGGCTGCAATCAAATATAGCCAGAGGGCTTCAGATCCAGGAAGGATGTGCTAAGTGCACAACTTAAAATGATACACATTCATACCCTTTAATGCAGGCTAGGTGCTTCTTAGCTTTTTTACTTACCCTACTGGGCATCAGTGATTTGAAGAACCTCCCACCTACCCTTGAGTTAGCAGGAAATTATTCTAGCATGAAATTTACTTTCATATTGTCTATCCTAATCCTGCCTGTATTTCATGTTCTTGCTAGTCCCAACTTCATTCTAAGTCATTGGATGACAATCCTAAAAGACTTCACCTAGAGGCTCTCTGTGGTCCATGTTATATTTTAAGCATGTATACACCTAAGGATGCTTTCATCCTGACTCATTGATTTAGGGATGAAGTGAAGACAGTGTTATGTAGACAAAGCTGGGGGGCAAAATGTTGCCAGGACATGTTTGTGCTATGGTTAGAGGCAAACAGGGAAAAGCCAAAGTCAAGAGGCAACAAAATATGGAGAATTCATATACTTGCTGCTTGTCTATATACAGTACAATATTGTAATAGCAAGCAGAAGAATTAAGGACAGGAGCTGCTCTAGAGAAATCTCTTTGAATAATACAGGTTGCCAACTGATTGGAGGAGGAGGAGGAAGAAACCAGATCAATTTTTTCCTTCCCATTTAAAAAAAACTATCACCATCACTACCAAACTGCACACTATAGGTGAACAGAGAGATTAAATGCTGCATTCTGTCTTAGGCTCCATTCAACTATCAGAACATTTTATTTCAAGAGCTGACAATTATTAATACTTTTTTTGGTCCCTGTTTGTATAAGCAGATATAATATGCTTATACACACTGTCAAGGTAAGTGCATGATATTCCTGTCACATTTCATTTTCTCGTTTTGAAACAAGGCCACAGCTTTGCAATCAATCTGCTACACAGAAGCTACAGCTTCACATCTGCCCTGACTCTTTGCTTTTTGTGATTATAAGGATACATAATGAAATATCTGATATAAAGCATACAGAAGAGTTGTCAGTTAACTAAGGTTATCAATCGCTAACTATTCTTACAAAGTTTGCTCTATTGTCCTGTGCTCTTAGGCCCAGAATAAATTTCCTTTTGCTTTTGGTGCTCAAATATTGCCCTTGGAGAAACTGAACAGGAACATGCCACAAGACAGCAATGCAGGTTGAGTAACTGGTGCCCAAAAGGTTTAAGAGGGCTTAACATAAAGAAAACATCTGCATAATTAGTTAGCAGGATAATTGTCTCAGAACAACTAAACAACAGAAGCAATGGCATCCCAGCAGCAAAGGGTAACTTTTAATTGAATGGACACTGAACCAGCAAGGAAATACATATGAATGCTAGAAAATTAAACATATGGAAGCGCACAAACATCTGTAATAGGTGAAAGGAAGCATAAGGCAGAGCTACATTTCTATGTAAGTGAAAATGTCTTGGATTGTTTTCACACTCAACCTCTCTAATGCTACTGAAGAACTGTTTTTTTTTTGCAGCATATGAAACTGAAATTAAAATAGTTGTTCCATGGCACACTTAATTTCGTACTATACTATATTCTCCCACAACCTCAGTTTCTACAGCTTTAATTAGAAGTTTCCTCCTGGCGATTTCTGCCCAGTGTTCCAACTGCTGTAATAACAGTGGCATTATTCCTATACATTAATTGTCTTTTGTTTGTTTGGAAATGCTTTAATGAATAATTTTATGTTTTATTGTTCTAACACTATAAGTGAACAAAAAAAAAAAAGAGAAGTCAACCATGAAGTTCTTACCCTCTTTCAGGGAATAAATTATTGCTATTGTTCACTAATGTTATTCCCACATTGAAACAAGGAGCAGAAGCTGTAAAGGGGAGACTGCTAATTAAGGCACAAAAACATGAAAAACTTAACAGCACCTTATCAGTTCACACATATCAGATAGGCTGGTAAGACAATCACATTCAAAAATATCCAATAATGAAAAGTTCTTTAAAAAACGGGAAGGAATATATTGAAATGTCGTTGGCAATTTTTATCATTTGGCTCTCCACAGAAAGAGAGTGAATGATGGACAGCAGCCCTCTATACAAGAACAGAAACAACTTGGTTCTGGTGTGATGCAGCAAGAGTGGTGGAAAGCTGACCTGATAAAACAGATTTGAGGTAGATAACACTTTTTCAAAACTCTTTTTTTTCTCTCTCTTTTTAAAATAACTTTTACAAATAGAAATTGAACCCAGTTGGCAATTGCCTAAGCAAGAACTTTTGCTCTGCTGTATTAATGTCACATTTTCAGAGAGAGATGTTTTATGTATGGAAAGATGTTAGTAAATTCCATTGTTGACCAATAATCAGAAATGGTACAGCCCATCTCATCTCACCCCAATTCATACCATACGTGGAGGCCAGTCCAGCACTTCAACAGAGAAATTCCAGCTGCACGCAAGATTAAAACAGGTCCCCTGCTTTGTGCAGCAGACATGTAACCCATTCATGACCAAAATGTATCTTTAAAGAGTCTGGCAGACACATTTGGAATTGTGGCTAAACAACCCAAACTGGCTGTTATATGTCTTCTTATTCTGTACAAACTAGCATATTAGTGGCAGCAATCCTGTTTAGTGATTAAAAGAGTTAAGCACCTGAGAGAAAAGAAAATGATGATGCAGGCAGATGGATCAGCTAGAATTATTGTGTAAAAAAGCAACATTTAAATGCTAAATGAACTGGCATTATCCCACACCTCAGCTGCAATTCAAAAGAAAAGCCACACGTTGTGGACCATGAGAAGGCTGTACACAGGAATGTCACGTCCAAAATATCTCCTTGTAACACTGGAATGCAAGAGGACAGGGCCTGTTTCTTCAGAATACCTCTTTTCTGGCATTTCCTCCAATCCCTCCACATCATATCAAGAAGAATATTTTTTTCTAGCCTTTTATTTAGCAAAAGAAAAAGTAATTATAAAATGAACCAATAAAAAGCCCATGCTGCTGCAGGGGCATTCCCCAACCCACCCCGATTCTTTAATCCCTGATGGGGGATTCTTATTCTTATTTTTAATTTATTTCATTTTTGGGAGTGGGGACTAAATCCCTCCAGGCTGCAGTGCAAATATTTATACAGACTAAGAACGAAAGGGCCAGGGATGGGTGGGATGGAGGACTTTTTACACTGAAATCTCTACACCCAGGGAATGGAATCATTTACAGCCAATAATCTTAACAAGATGCAATAATAAATTAATGAGTAAGGCACTGCACCCAGTGAGGGCACAACAGGTGGGATAGGAGAGAATGTTTCAGAGGGAGGGAGCACTGTCAGGTGAGATTAAAAATATCCAATTGCCATGGTTACCAAAAACAGAACAAGGGCAGATTCCACCAGCTACCGACAAGGAGTGGGGGATTAGGGGATGATTGGTATGATTGAAGGTAGGTGTCCACAAACATTTGGGGTGAGGGGGTTTTCATTTAGCTGCCAGCTTGAGAGGGAGGGGGCATGATCAGGCTGCACCCCAACCTCATTGCTTATTCTGGGTGGCCCCTCCCAAGTCAGAAGCAGAGGAGTGGGTGCTTGTTATTGCTTCCAGACTGAAGGCTGGAGAGGGGAGGCACCACAGCGGCTTTCTGCTACCCCAGGGGAAAAGGTCAGGGGTCTCTTGCCCCTGGGGAGGTTAAAAAGGTCAAGTCTGTTCCCCTGTGTGGGGCCACAAGCCAAGTTGGAGGTAGAGTCCCTTTGGAGGCACCTATCCTGAATGCCTGCTGCCCGCTCCCTTTGCCCTCCTTGCCCCCTCCGGCATCCTCAGCTTGTTCCAGAAACAAGAGTGATGACTTGCTCCAGCTTCAGCCTCAGCTTGTGTTTCCGACAGGCAGCATCCCTTTCCAACGCAGTCAGGATCTGGGGGCAGGGTTGGGGGAGGGAGAGATTGGAAACAAAAGGTTCAGATCAAGGGGAGGAACAGAGAGGGGGGGCAAAAAAGGCCAAAAGATGCTAAATCCCAAACTCCCAGGGGCAAAAGGGGCATACACTCAAGGGACCAGGTTGCAGAAATATCCAGTAAAATTGGAAAAGAAGGTTGGAAGGACAGGGAGTACAAAAGGCTGACAAGGTAATTGCCCACTTAATATGATGGGGGTTTTGGGCTAGAATCAGAATTTTAAGAGTGTTGGAAAAAGAAAAGCTTCCTTCTCTAGATTAGATTTCTCTTGCTCTTTAGGATTAAGCCTTCTATAAAACAAAAACCCTCCTAAAAGCTGACATACCTATCTACAAGATGTGATAGACATGGAGAGGAAAACTAAAAAGAGGGAAATAGATGGAAGGGTGGCAGGGAAGAAAAAATGACACTCCATTTGTCACAGTATCTTCTCCAATGCCATAAATCATTCCTTGGTTATTGATTATAGGACTAATTTCATGAGAGGCCTGAGAGTTGAGCAAAAGTAGAGGCTACCAGAGGAGCTGGCAAAGAACATGCCTAATCAGATGCCACCTTCTCTCCATTAAACAAGAAAAATTCTCTGCTATGTAAGGCACAAGGGAAGCTCTGCTCTTATGAGATGTATAGTTGGTAACTCCCTTGAGGACAGATCAAGATTAGCAAACTGGTTCAGAAGGGGAAGGGGAAAGGAAAAAGCTGTGGCCTAGCAATAACCTCACCTCATCACGGTACCTTCCCACATAGCTGTAGAGCTCCCCCAGGGCACCCAATGTGTTAAATTCCCCTGCATGTTGTCGGGATTGCTCTACTAGATAGGCATCCATGTCTTGGTCACTAATGGAAGCCATTTTGGTGATATCCCGATAGTACCTAGAACATGGGAGAAAAACATTGTTTTAGGATTTCATGAACCTGCCTAATCAACCCTCTTATCTCAGTAGAAAAAAAACAAACAAGCAGAATCCTAAACAAATTGCTTGTGAACATAAATACAATTTGCCTTTTCTTGATTTATTGTAATTGATTTTTTCCTTGAATATACCAATGGACAGCCAGCATACAAATTTAGCAAACAAACATCCTTGGCACTCAGCTGTACTATATGAAATATAGCTCAAATAATGCAAAATGGCATAATTGGATAAACACTGATTTTAATTATTAGTTTGGCGTGCAAACTTGAGGTGGTGGGGTGGGGGGAACCATAGATGTCAAATGTTGTAAATGGCAGAGAGAGCTGCAATAGTGCCAGGAACACTGGGATGACAAGACAGAAAAGTAGTTGAAAGGACCATCAAGGAACTAGAGTGCCACAACCCGGAACAATTTTATCTTCATTCAGTTCCCTATCTGTTTGAGACAACATCAGCTTTAAGCATGGCAAGTTGTCAAATATAATGGAGGGTTTGCTCCAAAAAATACATGGAAGGTACTTGGATACATTCTTTCCTATGATTTGTTAATTTTTAACACAATCTAGAGCATGCTGTTACATATGTTTCCACATAGGTTTAAGAAATGAATTATGGATATTTTTATCATGGTAATTCACTCCCCATCTCATAATGAAAATTGTCAAGAAGAGTATCAAAGCAGTGTCTAAATCCAATCAATTAGCTTTCTCTAGTCATGACATTCTCCTAATATAAGGAAAAACTCCTCAAATTTCCAGCAATGTTGGGAAGTGTAGTCATTGGTCACCTGGATTAGGGAAAGCTGGACAGATTTATCATGAATTATGTGGACAAATTATTTTCCTATAATTTCTGGACAGTGTTAAGCTTCAGGAAGCCATAGCTGTAAATATTGATTCTCCAGACAAGTAAGTCCTTATTCTGTAACTGGTTTATTTGGCTGAAGGCTAACAAATGCAACTAGGCAAGATTATTGCAGATAAGACTGAAGCCATATATGCAGATAAATCAAAGTTTATATAAATCAATATTCAAAATTTAAACTCTAGGCTTTTTTGCTTCTGCCTTTCCGAATCAATATATCTTGCCTTGCTAGTTCCATTCTCTACAAATGGGGTAACCTCTTGATCTGTATTGGTGGCATTCATCACCCAGTCTGGGATAGGTCTTATTTTACTGGCAGAAGACAAACTTTGCACATAGAAAATCCTAATTAGCAGCATATGATAAGGGGAAAACTCTCTGGCCCAAGTTCCTCAAAAACCAATATTAGTCAAAATAAAGTATTGAACCTAAAGGAATTATATATATGAGGCAGGGTCAGTCATTTTTTTATATGACTTCCCTCCTATTAGTACAGATCTGGATGAGTAGTTTTCATGTTTCATATCTCAAAACTGCAGGAAGCCATACAACTGATTCTTTAAAACTACGATTAGAGGAGCTTGAAGTGTCACATGTGACTCTCAGGGAAAGGATTTCTTCGATTATTTTTATTGTAAATCAATTTCTCACACATAATAGGATGAATGTTGTACACAAACTTAGAGAAAGCTAACTTGATTGCTTGGTACCTTGTTCTGTGCAGACTACATATCATACATCTGTTAATAATATAATCAAGCAAAATTAGATTTTGTATTGTCTTTGGGTTCACATAACATGATAGATTAAATTAAGCTAAATACATTTGGCTAGTTTGTGTTTCAGATATTGTGGAAACCCAGCATTTGCTTTAGTATGTTTGAACTAAATCATATTAATATTTAAGATATTTTATTCGTTTGGATATGATTTATATTATGAACACAGCAATTGGGTTTCGTTAATCAAGAGTGCCATTTATATGCAGCCTATGATCTGGAGATGGTACAATTTCCATTTCCTAGAAAGGGCAATGATCTACCAATTCTCTGCCAACTGTAATGTCATCATCCATATTTTTCCCATGACCCATTACCTCACCTTTCCACCCAGCCTTTATAAACAGGAATATCCTTGGCATATAATAGCTTTGTTGAAGGGGAATCCTTGCCCAGACGGTGCTCAGAGGTTGAGCATGAGTCCATGAAGGTCTGGGCCACAACAGAGAGGCAAGCGTCCGTGATGCTGCTCTTGTGAATATCAAAAACAAACTGTGGGTTCTTGATTACATTCACCCAAAACCTCAAGGGCAAACTAGAATTGAGAGGAGATAGGAAGTATGAGACATTAGCATTGGAAGAACTGTCATCATTCTGAACAAAGGATCTATCTCAAGAAGAAGAGAAAATGAAAGGAAGTTAGAAGCTGATATGTTCAGTTTCATTGTTATATTAGATGCTTCTGAAGGGTGGGATAGTTTTGTCTTGTTTAAAGCTATGTGAACTCTGGGAAATACCTATTCAATTCTGGGTTAGGCAGATTGATAGGTACTTACAGCCATGCTAAACCTATGGGTTTCCAGCTGTGGATTACTGATTAGAGCCATAGCATGTGCTGACAAGAGACCAAAATAAAGAATTCTCACCAGTTGCTTTTCCAGGTATGTCGAACATCAGGATCACCAATTTGTCTCCGCTCTGCTTGTTCATCCAGGAAGTCAAACATGTATTTGATGGGTAAGGGAAGGGCACTGGCTCGGTGTGCTGTACTAAACACTGTCTCAAACAGGTCATCTACAAACTTCTGCAATGTGCCCTGGAAGAGACAAATATTGCTGTAAAATATCTTTTTAGTTGGAAAGGACAATTTATTAAACTTGGGAGATTACAGCTACCCTTTCTAATTTCATCCCACCTTCATTAAGAAGTACCAAAATCCTACCAAACAAGAACAGCAGAAGTTATCAGTGATGGTAAATTCTCCCTTAAATTAGGTGGGTGGAAAAACTGGCAGGATAGAGGCTGACCATGAGTTGAATCTGGGAATATCTATCCCAATCTGACTATGCCACAGAGACTGCAACTATGGAGCCCTTCTGGAACATGAAAATGGCAATTTCATTACCAGATTGAAGTTTTCATAACCTTGGAGAAAAATATACACACCTGCTTTGGCAAAACCAATGTTGCAGTCATCAAGAGCACATTCCATTACTTCCATCAGATGCTGAAACTGGCTCATTTTTCTGTTACCTCCTCAATACCATACATTCTTAAACTGCCACCACAATGAGTAGATCAATGTATATAAAATAGCTTGCTAAATTATGCAAAGCAAAATCATTAATTTTGCAAACTCTAACATCTTTATTAAGTGGCTCAGTGACCGAATGGTTAAAATGCTGGGCTTGTCAGCTGGAAGGATGGCAGCTTGAGTTTGAGACTCAACCTCTGCTATGTAATGGGGTAATTTCCTGTTATTTGCTCCAGCTCCTGCCAACCTAGCAGTTTGAAAGCATGTAAAAAGGCAAGTAGATAAATAGATAGCACTTAATTCGGTGGGAAAAGTAACAGTGTTCCATGGCATATAGTCATGCCAGCCACATGACCACAGAAGCATCTTTGAATAAATGCTGGCTCCCTCAGCTGTGAATTGGAGATGAGCAGTGCCCCTTAGAGTCAGCCATGACTGGCAGGAGAAACCTTTACATTTTACTTAAGGTGTTTATTAGGATCCCACAGTAAATAAAAGGAGTGAACAGCTTTAAGAGCATACATTTAATTTCAATATTTCCCAGAAAAATAACAAGTCTCAGCATTCTCATTCAGATATTCTTTCCCAGCTCCTCTTGCACTCTCTTACTAGAGTTTGACTATAAATCCATATCAAAATGTCCCTAATTTGGAACTATAACAAAATCCACAAACTTAAATTGTATCTACATTTCAACAGAAGCCACTTTCACATCAATTTAAATTATTGCTGCTTCTCTCAAGGTACCATGGGAATGATTGCTCTGTGAGGATCTTGATAACATCACTACATATTACCAAAATACATTACAACAAAATACGAGATAACAATAATGTAATTAAATCAAGCACAAATTCTGTCACAATGAGTGACAGAACACAAATATAGTCAAGTAACATTCAGACTTCAAATGATATTTGCTTTTTTCTTTGCTACCTGGTAATGTACAGCTTTGATTTTGCCAGATCTGATATTGCACAATGTCAATAAAGCATCAGAAACTTTATTTAGATGTCAGCTGGCAAGCAGTGAAAATATGGCAGATTAGCCTCATCTAAAGCAAGGGAACCAATGATCATGCTCCTGCAGCTAGATAGGAGATACGGTAGATTAAACAATGTTCTGTTCAGAAGGAAAGTTCAGGCTATCTATATAAAGTACTTGGTAAGACCGAACAAAAACTGAAACAGAAAAATGGAGCTCTCTCTCTTCAGCAACGTCTTGCTGAAGGCAAGAGTTATTGAGCTGAAACAAAGGCTGAAAAACCTCCTGGTCATCTATTGGATCTCAAATTGTATAATACCTTAGGAAAGACATCAATTAAGTTTTGATTTACACTTAGAATATATTTTCTGAATGCCTTCACTTCAGATGTAGGTTGAAGACTAAATCTGCCTACTAATTCTGAGATCCATTTCTCTGTTAATCATACCTTGGTGGCAAGGAGCCGGGTGAGGTAGATCTCAGAAACCATCTTGCTCCCTCGCTCCCCTTCCTTGGGGTCTCCAAGATGTTCATGGTTCTTGACCAAATGCCAGAGACGGGTGCCTGAATCTTGATCTGGAGTGAGGATGGGGGCTCGTGAACGCAAGCTCTCTGGACTGCTGGACGTACGCAACAAACTCTCTGAAGGGATTAGGAGGGATGAGAAAAGAAGCCACCTTGAGTTTGTTCAATTCAGTTCTGGGCCAAAGACCTGATTTCTAGACATCTCCTTCCAGCCCTGATTATACTTCAAAAATCCTTCTCTATATCCTGAAAAGAGAGGGGTTTTTTTCAAGCTCAGCGCCTGAAATCTGAGCACTGCCATCATCTTCACCCTCCAGAGACCAAGTAAAATATACCCTTTCCTCCCCAACCACAAAGTGGGAGTGGCTGTAAAATTACAGACATTCCATGCCTGGAATAGCAATGAAAATTACATCTAGGCCAGGATAATGCTGGGACGAAGCCCAAAGTTATAAAATTCAGACGTGGCAAGAGCTGACCCTCAAAGATTGTTCATGGTAGTACTGATATCTCCCTTGAGCTAAGAGAAGAGCAGCAGGGCTGCTAAACACATGATGGTGATGGCCTTATACATGCAAAAAAGCATCCACAGCACCATATAAAGCCTACATGTGTATGACAGAGCTTATATCTCTGCATGCCAGGCCACATAAAAAGGCAAAGATAGGAGACTCATCACACAAGGCTACAATCTCAGTTTATGAGAGCTTAGACAAAAGATGGAGAATCATTAGAACCAACTAGGTCAGGAAAGGCTGCATCCTGAAGACAAATCCCAAATGCCAGAACATACAACTGCAATGACTGGACTCCAATTTCAAGGAGGGCAAACATGCTGCAACTCAGCAGGAATTAAGAACAAAAAGGTAGAGAATATATTATTCTGGAATTTCAGCTTTCTTCCTTTTAGGGACATTTCTAATGTTTATGGTTATACTAAAAGGCTTAAGAGTGTAATCTGATTTGCAATCAAATAAGATTTTCAGTGGTTGGAAAACCACAAAAATGAGAAAGAATGAAAGTTTGCACAATTGTATACAGATTGCAGAATTTGGCTCCTTCGTCAGAAAGTCTGGGTTGCTCCAGCATATATTTTTAAACAATTGCTGCAGGTAATACCACATGTATGGAACGTTCTAGGAGCAGGCAGGTGTTCCTGATAGGTGCTATGGACATGCCCACATCTGGCCCCAAATATTTGAATCTGGATCTCTTGCATAGCCTTAGTCTCTATCCATCCACTTAAATCTTGCTGGCAGTGGTCACATTCTCTTGGAAACCTATGAAGACTCCACTCTGAGACCATCTGTACCAATATCCCATCCTTCCCTCCATTACCCATGCTGCTCTCTTCTTCCCCAAGCAAAAAAAACCAGATTCTTCCCTTGCCTGACATTTGTATTTTCTTCTGAAAATACAAATAATCCTTTCAGAGGATGCTTAAACAGGGTCAGCCCTCCACAGATGCCACTTTGGTAGAGGTCCTGGCCACATATAACTCACAGACAGCCCTGCTATGCTTTACAGAAGGAACCTGGAGACCTGAAGTGGATTAAGCATCTCTTTGCAATGTTAGGTAATGCTGTTGGAGAGAAATTCAGGTATATGCAAGTCATTCAGGACAAACATGAATTTCTGTGGTGATGAAGATTGAAGTGCCATTCCTTACCATAGCGACTCAGAGAGTGGGTGAAAGTGAAGGAGCTTGCAATATTGTAGCCTGATGCCTGCCTAGGAACCAAGGCCACCGTGGAGCCATCTGCTACCTGCGCATTAAATTGCAGGGATGGCAGGAGTGGAAGGGGAAAAAAGTGGGTTTAAAGATAAAATGGATGGGGTGGGGGAAGAGAAGAAAGAAGAATGTTGGCCCATTAACAATGTTAATAATACTTAGCATTAACATAACACAAATAAAACTTTCATTGCATTTTGCACAGTCATTCTTAACTGTAAATTAAGTTAACTGTAAAACCAGAGACTAGAATAAGCGTACAGTGGTGAAAGAAAATTTGTGAACATTGTAGAACTACCTGTAATCATGCAGTCAGAACTGCATGATTACAATTATAAGACACAGCATGCCAAGAGTAGTCAATAAATAAATAAATGTCAGTAAATATTATGACCTTCACAATGCCGTCTTTGCTTCATCTTCACTGTTGTTTCTTTAACCACAGTATCTTTAGCTTTTACTAGGACTCAGATGACATTGTAGGTGACAATACTGAAGGATTACAGATAGTTCTACAATATCATTAATTTTTTAACATCACAGTATCTGTGCACTCACTCATGCAAACATTGGGAAGTTAAGAGAATGCTAGTTTGGGCAGTGCCCTCTGATCAGGTTTATGATGGGCTGAAAAGCTGAACAGGAAGCTTCTTAGTTCATAACTTTAGTAGTTACAGTTTAACTGTTATACTAATTTCTAAACAAATATGCAAGAACAAACCCCAAGATGATCTCTGAGGCACCTAAAGGTTACTGAAGGCAAAACTTGAGGTAAACCTTAATCTAAACCCAAGTACCATTCTGTGGTCTTTATTCATAAAGGTTCAGTTTCGTCCTCTTGATCCCAATGATTCTACTCTAGTGGAAATCAAAGGTTTCTTTATAATATGTTGGCTGCTGGCAATATTCTGGTAGGCATGACTACTATAATACAAACTACTCAGAACTTTAAAAGAAAACTGGAACTGTACATTCACATTACACTACTGAGGTTTTTAGTTTTGTAACAATCCTAAATGCAGCATAATTAATTTAGTCCAGAAATGGGTAAGGAAGGCAATACCTGATAATGTCCCAGCATGTTGAGTCGTTTCCAGTCTCCCTCAATTTTACTTGTGGCATCTTCATCCTGCAAGATGGTCCGTCCCCCAGGACCCTGACACCACTCTGGGATAAACCGGAAGACCAGTGGGAAGACAGTTGGCTTTATTATTCTCTCTTCCTATTTAGTTACAAATTTAAGCCAGTGGCTGATTACCCAGGTCCATTCCATGCTCACAACCACACCTGCTTTTTGCTATGTTCCTGTTTTCATACCTAGCTCCATGTCTTCAGCTCGTGGGCGCTGTGAATAGGGTACCCCTCGATATACGGCATCCAGCAGCTTCTCTTTCACTTGTGTCACTGAGTCACAGTTTAATACTTTAACTGGCACTGCAGGTCCCCCAGGTGGCTCAGGAGGGGTACACAATAATGTCTAATAGGGAAAATAAGTCACAACTTATTTTAAATCATAATAAAGATACACACTTATGAACACCCACAGATCTGGGATCTAGAAAGAAAAATAACTATTCAACTTCTTCCATCTTCAACAGCTAAGGAAAGAGCCATTTTACATTTAGACCTCTTTTTTTTAATGCAGCTCCAAATGAGTGTTCCAGTGTCCAGTGTTTTAAAAATCCTACTGCCAAATTATAATGTAGACAACAGAACTGCATTTGAGGTTTGTGATACTGAAAACAGAGGAAGCCTTTTCACAAAAAGACACAATACTCTGCTACTTAAAGAGCCCATTCTGTCTTCCTAACCATCTATTTTGTAAGTAGCACTTGTTGTCTCTACCTTAGCTATAGCCCAGCATGAAGCACCTTGCAGAATACCAATCAAATTCTGATTCTCCATAGCTTTATGGTATTTTGCACAATGTAATCTTTCACGGTACATCACCCATAATTCCCAGCTCTATCCACAGCTCTGCTTCCTCTAGGCTGATCTCCCATTTTGAAATTAAGTAATTAACCCACTTAGGAAAATTTCCAGTAGTTTTAAAATAAGAATGCTTAATTAATCTGGTGGCCCAGATTCCTTCAAGCTAGGATTGCAAGCTAGAATGACTCAGGTAACAAGCCCCTTCTTACACATATAGCTATGCATTACTGAAGTGGAATGTGTGGTTGCCTCTCTGTGTTGCCACCCCCTAAGCTCACCAAGGTCTTGTAATCAATCTGCTGGCGAATGAGCTTGTCCTCGCTCAATGAGTAGCGTGCCTCGCCTGTGATGGCATCTATTGGGCCTTTCTCCATCTGCTGCTTGATAGCACAGAACAACATAAATAGTGGCTCCCCAGCACATTCCTAGGAAAGAAAGAGACAAGCTTGAAGCAGGAACCCTAGGAATCGGTAGACAGAAAATCAAATCATAGGTATACCTACCTCTATATTTTCTATTCTCATCAGCTTTTTCTCTTCTTTGTTAAGGGAAGCCCCAAAAGTCTTCATATTTAAGGCATATGCTCTACTACTTAATAACAGCTGCTTCCCCAATATCCAGCATTTTCTCTCAAATTTCCCAATATCTCACAAAATGAGGATATCATTAAATTGATGAAGGTAATGATTCCAGGGCTAAAAAAAGTTAAAGTTTTCCCCTTTCAATCATATCTGACTCTAGAGGATAGTTCCGTTTCATAGTTGAAGAGCCAGCATTGTCTGAAGATGCTGAGGTGCACAGAATGCTGTTACCTTCCCACTAATTTAGGTGGTACCTATTTATCTATGTGCATTTTTATATGCTTTTGAACTGCTAGGTTGGAAAGAGTTGGGGTGAATAACAGGAGCTCACCCAGTTATGTGGTGCCTAGGTCTCAAATAGGTTGCTGATATTCTGGCCAACAAGCCCAGTATCTTAACCGCTAGACCACCACACCCAATTCCAGGGCTGCTACAGAATAAATCTGAAAACTCAAGTCTAGTTTTCAGGAACTCTTACCTTGAGAAACCTATGCAGCAAAAAAGTAAACCAATTGGTCAACATTTTTTCAGCCACTGACTCCGTCCTGGAAAACAAGAGAGACAAAGCACCCGTTGCTTGAGACTGTGAAATAAAGAATCCAGATCTCTCCACTCTTCTAACATTGCATCTGAAACTTGTGTTCTGATTATCCCAAGAATATTGTTGATAATACAGAATCATGCATTGTTCACTGTTATTGCCAATTTAATTATTAAACAGCAACATTTAATGGAACCAGGAGGAGAGGGGATGGGAATCAAAAAAGGTCCCGCACCGACGGAGCAACAGCTTGGGATGGGCACGGTTCTGCAGATTCTTCTCAATGAGGTCAGCTAGCAGCTGCTTCAGCACTCCAGTAGCATAGTCAAGCCTTCCCTGCAGGGCCACCATCGTCAGAGAAGCAACTGCACCTCTATCTCGCATGGAGAATCCTCGCTGGCCTTCCAGAGTATGGATGAAGGTCAGCAGGAAAGGCCGAGTGTGTAGCAACTGCCCAAAGAGTCGGAGCCCTTTCTCTGTGCTTGGTGGTGTCTGCAGAGGCAAGAAAACAGAAATTGTTTCCTAAGCCTATACGGCAACATGGGTTGCATGGACAATGACAAAATATTCTTTATAGCTTTCCACATGCCATAGGCTTG
>JANHZU010001166.1:0-11460 GCA_032468055.1 Acrochordus granulatus
TTTTGGATTAAAGGTGAAACGTCTTCTACTTGAGAAAAATCCAGTCCAGATGCCTGTTTTTTAAACTTTGTTGCAATGCTACAAAAGAAGATTTCTTATGCCAGTGAAATTAGCTAAGACTCCTCATGAACAAATTTATGATGTTTAAACCATACTTTCCTTATACTATTTAACAGGTGGCCTGTAATAAATGGTATCTTGCAATCTGACTTCTTTAGTGGAATATTATTAATTCTAATCAGCCATTCTGTTCAAGAATATTTCGTTTCTATCTTTAGATATTTGTTTTTCAAAAGATAAACATGTAGTTGTACAATATACTTAATCCTCTGTGGTGTATTTGGCAAAAAGAGAAAGTTGTATTGCACTTCTGCAAACTGATATTTCCCTTTGGTATACTAATCTATCTAAAATCTTTAAAAAATTTCAATTTCAGCAGGCACAGATCTTCTGAGTTGGGGAACTGATATAGACCAGATTTGTGGTTAGTTGAATTTTTCAGAAAGCTACATTTTTTTCTGTTAAAGCGTTTTATTTTTCAATTTGCTTATTATATATTCTGAATTATAGGTCTATAAATGTTATAATCTTTGTTTCAATTTCTAATGTTTGAAATACTTCGTCATCTGAGATCCAAAAATTGTTTAATGCTTCTAAGTGCTTAAAATAATTACGAGTTTTTATTTCACCTGTCTTAAGGTTAAATGGGCTAAAGAAAACTATCATCACAACACTGGATCACCTTATTCTTTGCGTTTGGCTACTGCTGATGCCAGTGGAAAAATAATTGTTTGGGATGTTGCTACAGGAACTGCTCGCTGTGAAATCCAAGAGCATACAAAACCAATTCAAGGTAAGTAAACTTCCATATTGCATCGTGTTCCAGTAATAAATAATTGTATTTGTTAGAAAAATCAATAGTGCTAAATAGTTGGTTTTTAAACTCTCATTTTTGTCAAAATAATGTTTATATATGCAAATTATTTCTAGTATAGTTGATATACTTGGTACAATTGCCCTGTTTTTAATGTTTACTTTTTATTATTCTAGAAACTTTTTAAAAAATTAAAACCATTCATGTATCATACTTTTTTTGTGGTATCTTTTCATACTGTAAAAGTTTTTAAAACTTCATATAAAATTAGTTGGAAGATAATTATCTTCATAGTGAATAGTGTGTTGTTCAAGTTGGACGCTCTTACCTGGAAATAAGGCCTGCTGAAAGCAGCAGGTTTTACTTCTGAGATTATACTTTTAAGTGTAACTTTAAAAATTATAAAACATACTGGAAATGTGTATAGATATAAATGCTAGTTTAGAAGAAGTGTTTGCATAATGACTAGATAATGGTCAGTCATTATGAGTATATCTTGAACATATCTTCTTTATACTTAGTCATTTCTTTTCTTCCTATATTACTCTGGCTATGTTCTCACAGCTTCTGTTAAGGTCCCAAATAATTCAGATTCTGGACAGTATAATATATGTAAGCTATCTTGTCTTTATTGGCTTTAAAATATACTTTAGCAAATAGATTAAATGGCCCAGTGGTTTTTTTTATATTAAGGAAAGAGGCACAAAAATTGCACAGGTGATCATAATGAGCTTTACTCCCATTTGTATGTCAAGTAATGCCACGTTTTTGGCAACTTAAAGATGTTTTTGTTTCCATAAGGCTGCTGTTTTAGTACTCAGTTACCTAAGTTGATAAGCTGATGCTGTAAATTAGTTGGTGCTATAAATCAGTGAATACTGTGTAGAGACTATCATCAATAACCAATCACTTATTATGTGCTTTGCATTCTATTTTCCTCTCCTTGTTACCAGATATCTTCTTCTATTCTTCCTCTGTTACCACTTTGGCTGTTGAGGGAGATACAAAGTTCTAGTTCTTGCCATTCTGGCATACTCAACCAGTGTTATTTGATGCTGTTGTAGTGTGTCTTTAATGTTGTCTCTCCATCTTCCTCTGGGTCTGCCTTTTTGACCATCTCTTTTTGTATATGCCTTGTATGATATGGAATCCCAACACATAACAACTACCAGATGTAGCTGTACCAATAACAGTAGATGGCAGCAAATAGAGTTTTCTGGGTATCACAGATTTCTTCTAATTGTTGTCTGGATTGTTGAATCCAGATCTGGTGATAATATCTAATTTAATAATAAACAACTATTATTTTTAAAAACAAACAAATTAATAATTAAAAATAGTTTTTTTAGAATTAAGACAATTTTTTTAAAAAAGTTATATAATCAATTATATTGATTAAAATGATTAAACAAAGTGGTACTAGTAGAAGCTTCATTATAATTCCTGAAGAAATGGAAATTTAAAGACTTAATTTTACTTAAAAGGTCATAAGTACCTTCCAAAATAAACAGTGCCTCCAAATCTGGCTGATTATTTTTTCTTAGGTTTTAAACAATTACATTTTCCTTCCAACAATAGAAAAAGATGTGAACATTTTGTCTCCATTCTGCTGATACTGTTACATCATAAATCATCCCCAGCCTTACCCAGGTAGACCAGACAGGAAACATGGCCAGATAAACTAATTCGATTATAATATAAAACTTCATAAACAAATCTTGCAAGTCTGAAAATACAGTTCTTTTTCCATCATCTTTACAGCTTGATAACTTAGTGAGGGTCCCACCTGAGTCTCTTGCCCCACACTCTATGAAGTTATGGGCTATGCTTCCTCTTATCTGACCATTCCCTTGGCAGCATCTCTATGCCCAGTTTTCCAAGATCATTCCTACTTAATCATGACAGTCCGCCCAGTTTCATTTAGGTAGCACAAAGGAGAACATGTGAACTGAGACTGGAAAAAGGTTCTCTCACCATCCCCAAATAAACAACTGCTATCATAAAGATAGCATAGAAAACATATAGAATAACTTTGAAGGACAGGAGGAAGAGCTGCTATAAAGGCAACAATTGGGCGAACTTGTCTTGAGCTCATCTCAAGAAATGAGTTTGAGAAAATGTCTCAGACAGGCTTCTTCTCAGTACCCACAAATTAAAGTGAGGGAGGGGGAAAACACATTTACATTTGCAAGATTACCACCGCATTTCTGTTAAAAACTATATGGCATTAGTTTCTTAGTCTGGCATATTTTATAGAGCTGCTTCGATAATTCCAGTCTTGAGCAAATGGGAACTAGATCTGATGAGAATCATTTGTAAATTATAAATAAAAAGAGTTAGCATGATGTAGTAATTACCTGGGATCTGTGCTCTAACCTTTGAGCATCAGATGATTAATTAGGCATGCAAGCTATTGTACAAGCAGAGAAATGAGACACAGAAGCAGTCCAGCTGCCTCGGAAGTTTCCAGGAAAGCAAGCGAGCGAGGCAAGTAGAGCAAAAGCTCTCCCCCCGCTTTCTTTCACATCGTTATTAGTTAGCCATAGGATGTAGGGATGTGAAGGGTTCAACTGGCACCCAACGGGGGCTGTGCCAATCTCTTGGACTGTTCATCTGGAGCTGGAGAGAAGTTTTTCTGGGGCGACCAGATCCTGTATCTCATCAGTGTCAGATCCCATTGATTGATCTAGTGCTCAATCTTTGAATGCTTGATTTATTGTTTCTTCATCTGGCATTTGACCAAAACCTACATATTCACCATGCCCAACTAGCTCAGTTGGTAGAACACGAGACTCTTAATCTCAGGGTCATGGGTTCAAGACCCACATTGGGTGCCAATTGAACCCTTCACATCCCTACACTAAGTAACATTGAACACTCAGTGGCTTGCTGGCTGGCTTCTAGAGCCCTCTTTTAGTGGTGCAGAGGGAAAGTCAGCAGGGCTGATCCCCAGTCAGGTCTTGATGTCCCATAGAGGTGGGCTGTGCTCTCTCCCAATTCACCAAACTCTGG
The DNA here is from genome assembly GCA_032468055.1 of Acrochordus granulatus. Classification (NCBI taxonomy): domain Eukaryota; kingdom Metazoa; phylum Chordata; class Lepidosauria; order Squamata; family Acrochordidae; genus Acrochordus; species Acrochordus granulatus. The sequence continues at coordinate 3,887 of JANHZU010001166.1, forward strand.
AATCAAACCATAGTTAAAAGCCAAGCCCAGAAAGCCCAGCCAAGCAAGGATGAGGCTATTTCTGAGAGGAGCAGGCCACACCACCTACTTTGCAATGGTCTCCAAACCGAGTTTAACCTTCTCCCGGTCCCTGTTGAACGTGTGAACTTCCATGATGGATGCAGCCACAGGATCTCTGGTAGCATGCTGGAGGAAGAGGAGGAGCCCATGAGATAAGAGAACGGCAGAGATCCTGCCAGGATCCTCAGAATAAATGTTACCTCAAGGATGGCGTTTCTGATCTGGGTCTCTCTTTTGTTTTTTCGGACAGTGACGCCAGTCAATGGGCAAGTGAAGTAAACACCCGAGACAGACAGCGTGGTGGGCTCTTCTTCAACATCAGGCAAGGAGTTCTAGCAAAAAGGAATAAAACACAGCAGTAGTTCTCAACCTTGACCACCTCAAGATGTGTGGACTTCAATTCCCAGAATTCTCCAGCCAGGAGAAAAGGGGGGTAGCTCACAACTACCCAAACATGGATCCCCCCTGCTCAACCAAGCAGGCCATTCTACAGTGGGGACCCCTTGAAAAGGATGCTGTGAGGGTCCCTTCCTCCTCTATGAAATCCAGCCATTTTCTTACCTTCTCATCCACAAGTATCCCCTTATCGCTTGCAGCCGCTTCAGCCATAAGCTCTTTTTTCACTGAAGCAAAACAGAAAATAGACTGATGAATAACAGAGGGAGATTTAACGTGGAGGGAGCAAAGGACAGGTAGTCCTCAATTTACAACCACAATTAGGATTAGAATTTCTGTTGCTGAGCAAGGCAGTTTCATGCCCAATTTATGAACTTTTTTGACACAGCTGTTTAGTGAATCACTGTAGTTGTTAAGTAAATCACACGTTTGTGAAGTTAATCTAGCTTTCCCATTGACTTTCTTTTTTGGAAAGCTGCTAGGAAAGAGATCACAGGACCATGGGACTCTACTAGTGTTGAAAATACATGCTGGTTGCCAAGCACCCAAATTTTGACAATGTGACCATGGGGATGCTACGACTGTCGTAAGTGCAAGGACTGATCGTAAGTCACTTTTTTCAGTGCCACTGTAACTTCAAAGAGTTACTAAATGAATGATTGTAAGTTGAGGACTACCTGTACTCAGGATTAGGTAAGACAAATAGTTTATGTTATTAAAACTGAATCCAAGTGTAACCATCTATAAGTATCTATCTTAGCCTGGTTCTGATATCCTGCAGCACAGCAACACATAAAAATCTATTTATTTAGCAAATTTGCATGCCCCTGATCTCATGAGAAGTGACTCTAAGCGGCTTATGATTCAATCCAATTTATGCCTGATTCATACTTTTCCAACCTTAGTGTCTAGTAATCTGACTCTATGTCCCACGAAGCATACTTGTTTGCTTAGCTATTGTGTGATCAGCATGTGTGATCCCATGGCTTGTACTTAATGCAGGCACATAACCTCCAGCATGCAGAAAACTCTGAGCTTCATTTTGATGATCACCATAACACTCCCAGCTTTAAAAACTGCTAAAATCATTGAGGGGTCATAGGTAAAGGCTTCTCCCTTCAACTGTGTTCAACTGTAGGGGACAGCACTCATCTCTTTTTCATAGCCGAAGAGCCAGCGTTGTCTGAAGATGCTTCCATGGTCATGTGGCCAGCATGACTATATGCCGAAGCGCACGGAATGCTGTTATCTTCCCACCAATTTAGGCAGTACCTATTTATCTGCTTGCATTTTTACATGCTTTCAAATTGCTAGGTTGGCAGGAGCTGGGGTGAGTAATGGGAGCTCACCCTGTTACACGGCGCCTGGGTTTTGAACTGCCAAGTTGCTGACCTTCTGACTGATCAGGCACAGCGTCTTAACAGCTTGGCCACTGTGTTCTATGAGGGGTAATACCCCCCCTTATTTTTTTGGCCAAAAATAATGAGCATAAACCCTAATGTTTCACTTTTGTCTCCTAGCAACCCTTAAGTGTATTCAACATCCTTATTTCTTTCAATCACTGCAGGAAAATGCCTGATTTATTCACTCGGTCATTCACATGCTTCCGAACCAAGTTTCTGAAAGACTTCAGCCACTGTAATTCTGCAGCCTCTTCTCCAGTTGCTAACCATATTCCCTCTTTACCCTGATTCCGGATGGCATCTTGGGATGAGAGAGGACGGGCTTTGGGCTTCTGCTCTAGCCGGGCCAAGGCAGCAGCTGCAGCCATCTGGGCTTCGTTGGTGGGCCCTTGGCGACATTTGGAAGCATCCGGTTTGGACTTTTCCTTGGTGGATTTTTCCCTACTGGAAAACAATTGGATGGCAAAAGCAAGATGCTGAGAAATGATCCTCGCTCTCTATCCATTGAGAGAATAATTAAAAATTGAGAAACATTAAGTCCCACCCTATCTTAGCTAACACAAGACATCATCACATGTTAAGAAGAGATGAAGCTCAGGAGATTTACCAGAAAGAAAATCCTCAAGTGCTTAGAGCCCCAACAGGGTTCAGACCTTCCAGAAATCTAGGAGGCAATTAATTAGGCCAGTGAGGTTGTTTACTGGTCTCCCATTCATGCATCACCCCTTCCACCCCCAAGTTTCTACAGAAACCAGAGCCTGAAGGCAACCCTGCTATGTGTTATCTGAAACAAACTGATAAAACCCCTTCAGTGGCTTCCATGGGCCACCATCCCCTCTGCAGGAAAGAAGAGGTTCTTAGAGGTTCAAAGAGAGATTAATTTGCTTTTACAGAACCTGAGAAAAGTGGAAGGAGTTATTAATACCAAGAATCCAAATTATGGCAACTTCCAAAACTCTCGAAAACATCCTAAGTAAATCAAAAACCCCAGCAGCTCCAGAAGAAAAAACAGGAGTCATCTATAACATCCTGTAGTAGCCACTACACTGTAGTAGCCACTACGTAGTAGACACTGTGTAGAACAAATAGTCAGAAGACTAGCAGAGCACATTCATGAACACCAATTAGCAGTAAGAAGACATAGTGAACACTCCTGAATTGCACAACACATGGACAGACTTCACCATCGTTGGGAAACTGTGAGTATCCTAGACCAAGTTAAGTTCAAGGATGCTGTGGCATTCTTGGAAGCTTCTGACAAATCAGCCATTAATAGGCACACAGAGATAAACAACATCTACATACTATTTAAAAGAGATAATCAAAAGGAAACAAAAAAAACAAATCTTCTTGACAGCAATCAACATCCAGATAAACAAAGATTAACACCAGGATTAATACTGGACCAAGTAGTAAACAATACCCCAACCAAGAAACTACCAACTCAGATAAACAAGCTAAGAGCAAAAAACAGCCTAATCAAGGAGCTACCAAGAACATTCCCACCAACACTGATAGGGCAAGCTACCAGTTTATGAAGAGAATAAACCTCATTCCCTTCAAGCACTGATGATGTTACCTAGTTGGGTAATGAAACATCTTCAGGAAAACAACCAAGCTCAGAGAATATCAAGGAGCCCGCAGCTCAACCCTGAGTTACCAATTTTCTCTTCTACTGGTTTGGCAACCTTCATCTGACATGTCCAGAAAAGGGAAAACAGTTCTGTTACTGGTTTCTCTTCATCCTTTTAAGACTTTGGTTTCGAACCTTTGATTGGAATCTACAAACCTGTAATATAAGATTCAATTTCCTATCTTCAGGGATAAAAGAGAGCAAGGTCTCAATCACCCCAATTTTCTGTATTCACATCCGTTTGTACAGATCCTTCAGGACTGTGACGTTTAATGCAATCCTCCTCTTTTTTCAAAAAAAGTGCAAGAAGAAGGAGAGAGGGATACAAACCTATTCATATAGAGGGGGTAGTTCCAGGCAAATCACAGGACACTTTCCAGTAGCAAGTACAAAGAAAGGAACTGAAGAGGGGACATATAACATTGGGTTTGTAGCTCATTCTGGCATGCCCAGGCTGAGTAAAGAAGCCAATGCAATGTGCCTCCCCACACCCCTCAGTGTCAGACCTCTTCCTACAGCATCATAAAGGAACAGAGGATCACCCTGTGAAATCTAGTTTTAAATTCCTAGCAACCCAGGATGTCAGCTGAATTAAAGCTCTGAGCTCAGAGATGAAGGCTTCTATTTTCATTCACAGGAGACCACTGTGGGATCCTTGATGCTCTCTCAGCTTGGCTGTTTCTTTGCAGACATTTCATTACCAAACTAGGTAACATCAACAATGCTAGAAGCGAGTGGGGTTTGCTCCCTATTTAAACACAGTGGCTTGCCCTGTAAGTGTTAGTGGGAGGGTTGTTTTCTTCATGGTAGTTCCTTGATTAGGCTGTTGGGGCAGAGAGCAAACCCCACACTCCCTTCTAGCACTGATGATGTCACTTAGTTGGGTCAAAACTAACTCTGCAACCTGTCCTCACACTGACGACCCTCATAGAAACGATACCATATACCTCATAGGTATGTAAATCAAAGGAAAACTGAAGTAAAGATGGTATCGTTTGAGCTTTGTTTAATGATGGAACTGCCAGTCCCAACAGTGGTCGCTAAGGGAGGATTACCTGTAGCTTTACAATTTATGACTTTGGTGCTCAAGCCTGCTCTGCCTCAAAGGGCCGAGAATTGCATTTTCTTTGGTTATCTGTCAGCACCGCCCAGCGAGAAAGACAGACAGACCCCATTTTGAAGTTTCCGCTCTCGAAATGTGAGTAACGAAAAAAAAAAATGAGTTCAAGGCCAAATCTGGGTTCCTGCCCTGGGTGAGAGGTATATGGATGACCTCAAGGGGTCTTCCATCTCCGCCATGTTCTAGCAGTCCCTCCCGTCCCTTAACAGTTTTATTCAGTTTTCCCCCACCTCTGATGCAGGAACCGCAATTCCGAGGGTTGGAAAATGGGGGGTCGTGGGCGCCAGTTTGGAGAAACCGACTTGGACCTCCCCCACAGAATGGGCGGGGCGGTTACCTCGGCGATTCGTTGAGCTTCTGGCCCGGACCGGCCGTCTTGAATTTCAAATCCGCTTTCATTTCCTGAAATAATTTCTTCATGGCCGCCTCCCGCTCGCGGCCTCCGAAATCCTCCGAAACGACACAAGCGGACCGTCGCAACGGCAGGCAAGCAGGCGGACAGGAAGAAAAAGAGCGAAAACAGGAAGCGGAAGCTGGAAGGTAAACAACCTCGCTTCCTGTCACGTGCTGACGCCGCTTCTGACGCCATTTTGGCTCAGAGCGGGGAAGGGGAAGGAAAAGATCCCGGCGCGCACAGCACGTTTTGTGGGCGGAAGTCATCGCTGCCCTGAGGCACCGAGGGGGTGCCGATGGTCGGAAGTCGTGCTGATTGGGTGCTCAAAGGGCGAATTCGCAGCCAATCGCGAACCGCAAAGTGCAGACGAGGCGCTCTGATCGACAGGAGGGCCTCCTCCGTGGATCGATTATGTTATTTATTTACTTCTTTGTATCCCACCTTTGTTATTTTTTTACAAGCAACTCAAGCGGCGAACAGGGTTTCTCCCCAAAGCTCATTAGATACAATGTGTTTTACTCTTTTCCTTTCTCGCTCTACTTTGGTTCTGTGAAATACAGTATTAACAAGTAATAATAAAACTTAGTAAAGAATATTAAATAACTTTGATGTCATGCCTTAATGATAATTATTTTACTCCCTTTAAATACAGCATTTGGATCACGGAAATAAGATGGTAACAATAAAAAGAGAACTCCTAATATTTAAAAAAAATATGACTTCCCATTTGGTTTGAAAATAAATGTATTTTATATGTTCCATCCATGCTGCAAGTCTGTTTGATGCGTGCGTCTTTGCATGGTCTGCCATTTATGTATTTGTACATTAACATTTGTAAACTACCTACAGTTAAAGCTGTCTAGGCAGTTTAAAATAAAACACACCGAAAATACAATTTGAGTTTCAATATATACAGGAGAATCAAATGAAATACAAAATGAAAACATCATAGGACCAAGCAGAGAAAAATGGTTGTCAGTATCTACAACAATACAAATTGAAATATGGTTCCCATACAATTTAGAAGCCTGGGAAAAATAAAAAAGCCCACCTGGCAGCGAAAGTGTTCATATGGAGGGGGGGACATTGACAAATAATTGTCCATTGCCACCAAACATAGATCTCCCACAATATCCTTATCGAAGCATCTTCACAAATTTCAAAGAGCCTCTGTTGGGATATTTCAACACCATTTGCCAGGTGGATGGAAGATCAAAGTCTCTACTCTCGTGTCAGCACAAATGTCTCCATTTTGTTTTCTGAACTGCAAGTCAGAAGCCGTAACGCTGCTGCCTTCTTAGAGAATATTTTTTTTTCAGTTTTCCAGATAAGATTTCTGAGTGGCCTCCCATCCAGTCACTATGTAGGCCTAATACTGCTTAGCACTGGGGAAGAGAGAGTCTTCGGATTTCGGCGGCATACACATTTAATAAATAAATAAATTAGAGGGGGAATAGATTTTTTTGGGTGGGGGGAGGAAGAGGGCTGATTTTCCTCAAAGGGGAAAACTAAAAATTGTCCACGTGATCTAATTAGGTTTAAAAGCAGTTCCGGTTGGGGAGCGTATACAATAGCCAAACATGTGGGTATAAGATGTAGGGATGAGAGCCTGAGTCCCTCCCCATAGACTGCATACAGTTCATAGATCTGAGACTCCCCATATCTGATCTAATTGCACCCAAAAGGCAATCTTATTCATTGTCCTATGTGTGAGTTACCTGTGTGTGAGTTGGGCAGCTATATAAATAAAATATATAAATTCATTCTGTATTCACATGTTGCCCTTCTTTGTAGATGGGCTACTTGTGTGGGGGCAGAATTAGCCTCCAAGTGTTGAGCCTGATGCTGCTGCTAAAATTGGGATTTTCTGGGCACATCCAAACACACCACTGCCACATTAATTCCAGGAGTGATGGTTCCTTAACAATTCTGTTTTTCATTTTATTTTCACAGCCAAGAGAAAGTTGCTTAATTTTGCTGCTTAATTTCAACAGAGCAAGCAGGGCCCCGAAGGGACACAAATAGGAAGGGGGTGGGCAGCATTAGGCTCTCTGTTAGCCCAGATGCCCATCTCCAGCTGGGCTCGTTTAGTGCCCACCTGGCATGAGATGTAAACTTGGCTGTTCCTGTTTACCTGCCAGAGAGATGGGCTTAGCAGCAAACTGCAGTTTATTTAATTGGCCCAATCCCATCTGGAAGGAAGAAGGAAAGAAGCCAGGAAACAGGTTGGGTGATGCCAGAGCCAATTATTCCCAAGGCTTTGTTTTTCTTTCCTTTGCCACCTCCTGGGTAAGCAAAGGAAAGTGTCCTTTTCGCTGCCTGGAACAAATTGGCTGTGGGGGCCACCCAGTAAAGCCATTACTGCAGCAACTTTGCAGCCATCGGGGTCAAGCCAGCCCCTGCTACAGGAAGTCCAGCCCAGATCAGACCTCCCAGGATTACCGGGAGGTTGGACTACAAGATCCATAATCGCAACAAAGTTTAAAAAACGGGCATCTGGACTGGATTTTTCTCAAGTCGAAGACGTTTCGCCTTTTATCCAAAAGGCTTTCTCAATTCTGAAATTGA
>JANHZU010001169.1:0-10435 GCA_032468055.1 Acrochordus granulatus
AAAACAGGCATCTGGACTGGATTTTTCTCAAGTAGAAGACGTTTCACCTTTTATCCAAAAGGCTTTCTCAATTCTTTGAGCAACTGTTTGGAGATTCTTTCTATGTTTTAGCCAATTTATCTGGAGGTAAGTACCATCTATACATTACAGTGGTACCTCACAAGATGAGTAACTCGCAAGACGTGAAACTTGCAGGACAAGCAAAAAAAATTAATAAAATGTATTCCGCTAACCGAGCCGCAACTCACACAACAAGCAAACTTCGCACAATAATTTGAGCATCATCAGTCAGCGCTCTCTGTATTACTCGTTCAGGCAGCAACCCCATGAGAGAGTTCTGCTGATGTGGCAAGTGTGCGCGTGCATTCTGCTGACCCTACCACATGCAGTTTATTCCGTGTGTGTGACTGATTTTGCCAGAATCCTGATCGCAATGAGCCCCCTCTCTCGTTGCGTAAGCAGCATAAATTAAGTGAAAGGCATTCAAGAGATGGAACTTCTGAGACTTCAGACTCCAGATTCAATCTCCAGGCAGTACCCTCCCCTCCCCCCTCCTCTCCTCTCCTTTTATTTCCTTTCCTCTCCTCTCCCTCACACCAGGATATTCTCAAAGTGCACGTGCACGCACACACACACACAATAAAACAGAAATTGTCCTTGTCCTTGCCCAAAATAAGCAGAACTCCCCCCTCATCGCTTCTCCCATCATAGTACAGAGGCAAGAAGCACTTCCAAATCACCCACCTGGCCCGGAAAAGCTGAGGGGAAAGGCCCTTTTGCCTTGAGTGGCAGCAGCAGTGGATCCTCTGAGCCAGCAAGCAGCAGCCGAGGCCAGAACCTGCCTCGAAGCAGATCCGTAAGTACTGGTTCATTTGCTCTATTTCTGCTTTATATCGTGTGTTAATCATGGTTACTTATTTCAGATGTTAGGAACAATCATTTCTACATCAAATTCCATTGAAAATGATTTTTTGGTGAATATTTTTGGGGGTGTGGAACAGATCGTCCTATTTTTCTATTGTTTTCAATGGGAAACCTCGTTTTGCTTTAAGTGCATTTTGCGCTAAGAGCGTTCTTCTGGAATGCCTCATCTTGTGAGGCTCCACTGTATTCAGGACAGTGAAATATTTGAAATGTATATTATCGTTTAGAATATTTTTCCTTCACAACAATAACAAAACCAAGATCTCTGCTGTTCTTTACCTTGCATTTCAATAATACATTACATTCAGAGGTAACTTCCCATCCAAGATGTTCAACAAAATGTGGACCTGTTTGAAAAAAATTGTAAAATAAATTCCTTCAGAAAATACAAATCATACAACTGAAATAAACTAATTTTTTCCATTTTGTATTATATTTTATATACCTTGTTTCCTGAACCATTCTTGTCTTTGAAAATCTGCTTCTTTCTGTAGCTTCTGGAACACTGCAATTAAAAGAATAAATACATCCAAACTGAAACAATATTGTAATTGTACTGTATAAAGTCAAAACAAATACTTTCGCACATGTATAAACTACTATAGTCATCCTTTAGCAAATACCTCATTTAGCAACCATTCACAGTTTCAACAGTGATAAAAAAGTAATTTTATGACCAATCCTCACATTTATGATTTCATAGGTCTGTAAAGCAAAGGAAAGATGAAGTATCATAAGCACAGTTGTAGTTTCTCGTAATGACTGATTCACTTAACGACTGAGTTGCTGGCCCAATTGTGATTGCTAAATGAAGAGTACTTGTACATCTTTAATTTACTTGTACACCTTTTTTAAAAGCTTATCTTCAAAATATTGATTTCAATAGAGTACTTAATCCAGATTCTGATGGAAATGGTTTAAAAAATTTTAAAGTGTAACTGAAAGGCTTCCTCCTCTGAAAACACAAGACAATTATGTTTTGTCTTTTTTTAAATTTCCTGTTCATAATTTATTTTGTAACATAGGAAGCTACTATTTAAACAACAGGACCAACTGAAAATGAGGAAGTATTCTTGATCCTAATTTATATATATTTTTAGCATTTATAGAATCCACTTATGGATTAAATCCACTTATGGAATCCTTATACAACTATATTAGTATTCCACACATTTGATGGCACATTGAAATGATGATGATGACAACAGAAATTTGTGATAACTATTATAATTAATGAATTTTATTGAAACACAGTTCTTTTAAGAAGAGATATGAAATAATATTGAAAGGCCCTGTTATAACAATGTTCTTATAGTTTTATCTAACTTCTAGGAGCAAAAGAAGGAAAGGCTTTTATGGAGTCTCTGAGTTTTGAAAAGTGGGTGGAGAATACTTAGTGGCAGATTTTTCTACTTCTGCAATACCTCCATTGCATAAGATTTTCCTAACTGCACTCATTCTAGATGAGCAGAAAACAAGAGACAAGTTGCTTTTTATTGATCACTGCTCCCTAGATCTTTCTTCTTCATCTGTAAATTTTCAGGTTTCTTGTATCTATGAAATACACCAAATCAAATAAAAAACATTCCACAGATATAAAAAAGTGAAAACTGGTTACAATCTGAAAGTCATCAATTATATAAGAATCACTGCTACTATCCATCTTACATTGGGGGGGGTTGTTGTCTTGTTTTGTGAACTCTAAGATTTATATTTCCATGAACATTACCAACAACAAACAAACAAAATCTCTCAGAATCTGTTAATATCAAACTTGGCATACACGATCTTCTTAGAACTTGCTTGCAAGTTTTATCCAGTTTAGACAAAACATTAAAATATTTTTGGCAGTTTCTCTCTTTTTAAACCTCAAAACTTAAAGATACCTACAGCAAATCCCTGAATCTTTGGAAGCTTAATTTTCTAAAAAGGTGTTAATATACTTATAAATTTAATCTAATTATAAAAAAAGCAAATGTGGTGGCAGTTGTTTCTTAATCTTAAATGACAGTTAGTGGGAGAGTTGTATCTTTGAACCGAGATTCAGATCTTGAGTAGAATAAAGAATAAAGGAGGCGAAGCTCTAAATCTGTTTTCTGAGTCATTCAGAATACAAACTAAATATTGTAGACTATACACATCTCTACAATAATTATTTTTCTTATTCATTCTTCTGACTAAACACAGAATTAATTGACTAAACAAGGAACTTAAAAGATAGAACAACATTATTCCAAATTTATCAAATATTTCCATATTTTCAACTATTAAACATTGGGCTATAATCTTTTACAAAAGAAAAATAAATTAGAACATCTTACCATCACCAATTAACACCAAACTGGATTGATTGGTTGCTTTTCCATCCTGAAGTTGAAAGGTGTAGGTACCTTCATCCACATCATCAAGTTTATTCATAAACATTTCAATCATACCAGAATTATGATCAATCTTCATCTTGTATTTCTTAAGTAACAAACATTACAAAGAGAAATTTCATTTTCCAATCTAGAAATGTAATCTTTAAATCTTCAGTATGACAGCTGTCTCCAAATGTTAATATATAACTTAATTGTTCCCTTTCATAACCTCATTCATGTGGCTTTGACACACATGTAAATTTCTTCTGAATGAAACTCAGGGAAAACAAGTTGCAATCAAACACAAGTATGCACTGGACATATGACTGAAAACAACTCCGCTTACAAATAAATGTTTGAGTAAATAAGCATGAAATAAATTTAATCTATTTAAAATGCAGAAGGAGGAGCAAGAGGTAAGTCTGAGTTTGATCCAGTGGCAAGAGAACATTATATAAAAATTCATATATATCTGGCCCACAGTGCATGACCCTTGTTACCATTATTTTCCAAGTCCCCTTCTTCTCTTAACCAATTTTTAACTACTCTTGCAGTACTATCATTACCAAATTAAAAAAATATTAAAAACAAAACCAGATACATGATGGCCCAATCAGTGACAAAGCCACTATTCTTGAGTGAAATGATGTCTTCCCCTAGATCTTCTAGATCAACAAAGAATTTATCCCATGTGCTTTCAGGGGATGAAAAAGAAACTTGGATAAGCAGAAGAGCTGCTTTGGGAACAATTTCACTTTGTGCTTGGCTCTGGATCTGGGGGACAGAATAGGAAATCAGGTGTCTCTGGTTCAGATCCAATATCAAATTAAATGGATTAATGTCTCACACAAACTAGATTTATAAATGTATCAACAGAAGATCCAAGATGGTGATACTGTGAGTGGTGGAAATACATAAGTACTGTAAGTAAATAAATAAAGCTCATGATGTCACATTAAAACCCAAACCCACACATTCTCATATATTTGTATTCTTCAATTTTTATTAATGCAGTAACAATTTTATTATATTCTGCTCTTCTAATATTGCCTATAGTAATTATGAAATTATAAGATAAAACAAATGTACATTTTAAAAGCAATAGCAAAAAGTACATAATGCCAGTATTTCTATTCTTAGCAATGACTGAAACTATAAAGTTTGAGAAGTAACATGACATGTGAAACATGTTTGAAAGAATCATTTTCTGACAGAAGCAATATTAGCTCACCTCTCCATTGAAAATTTCTTTATCATTAAATATAAAGCTGACTTTGGCATTGCTAGACAATTTCTCTGCTTGTAGCCAGAATCGCACCTGTCCCTTCTCCAAAGTTTCAACTGCCAATTCAGACTTAAGAGGAACAACTGCAAGAAAAAAAAATAATCTCAAAAGGAATTTTCATTGTATTCATTTGTTTTTCCAACTATATTAATCGACTCCTATTGGCATCACCATCTGAAAATGTATGCAAAGTTTTTTTTTCACTTTCTATACATTTTGTTTAGTGCAGTGATTTGATCTACAATCCATTCTGTCTGAGAGATAAAAAAATGTCTTCATCTGCTTCTAATTTGTCTGCATATGGCTCTTGAAATAGGTGAAGGTTGATTCTAACATACAATCTGGGAAAATTCAGATAAATTTGTAAACAAGTATAATATTTGGAATTCATATATTTGTATTAGAAAAATAAGATATCAAGTCTTGTTTTATAAGTAAAAGATGGCAATAACAGATTTTGCAGAATTAACAAATGTTTCTTTCTTGAATTCTGTATAATTACTCTAACTTGATTAGATATGATAGATTTGTTTTTGCAATTAGTATCAGAATTATTTTTGCAATCCTGTAGGTATAGAGTTAACAAGATCATATAATATAAGTCTCTAACTAATACATGTATGCTTTTGCATATTTTCCTTATACCTTGATACATTATGCAAACAATATATATGCAGATATATATGCAAACTAATCAATATTGTTCATATATTTTTGTAGGTTTCCCAGTTAGGCCTGAAGACTCATAGTTTATATATGGAAAGACATGATATGGGACCTTCAGTTATAATTTTATTGCTTCTGTTCTTATTTGTTGCAAGCATGCAATATTAATTTGCTCTTTCAGATAAATGTTCCCTCTTTCTATTTATAATTACAATAATGTTGCTGAATCTTCTATTGCAAAGCTTTCCTGTAAGATTATCTCCCTGGTAAAACATGTAGAGGCTAACAGTGATAATGAAACATGCATGGGAATGTCACAGCCCAATTTATGTTTAAATCACAACAGGATGATGTATATTTTACCATTTCTCTTTGTCCATTTTTCTCCAGATGTCTATGTTATTGACGTCTTGTTGTTCTATACAAGTGATAGTGTCTTTAGGATTAGATAACTGCAGCACTTGAAACAGCAGCTGCTACTTCCTTATCTTTCACTCCACTGATCTATTATCTGTTCTCCATCTCCTTTTAAGCAAGCCTAAAAGTAGCATTTGCACTTTCTTCATAACTCTAAGGAGTTTTTCAGGTACTCTGAGGAACTATCACACTTGTAATACATTATTCTGAGGAGGGACCTCTTTTTGGATCAGTCATTGATAGGCAAAATAATCCTGAGAAACCACACACATGTGGGGACTAGGGAGAGAATTGCTGCAGGAGCAATTAACTGTGGCTCTTCCCAATTCACCATTTGAATGGCGCTGTTCCTCTTCTTGATCGAGAAAGTCTCATCATTATTGTTAACTCATTCACAAAAACAAATGCTAATTGCTTATTTTTTAAACATTCCAGATATGCTTAAGCTAATTTTGAAATACATCTATTTCTAACATATAATGTTACTTCATAGTTAACTATATTATGGCATAGCAATTTAAGTTGTATAAAACTTAATCTGTAACATTATTTCACATTCCTAGTGGGATATAAGAAGAGTAATGTTTTGCAGAAATAGAATAGAATAAACAGTCCCCAAATTTAGATTCTGCCTGGCATCACATCTCCTTAGAAACTGTAGCACAGTCCAAGGAATCTGCAGTAGCTCTTGTGAAAAAGAATCCAAGGTACTGAAAAGTAGGACAGACCATGACTTAATTATGCTTTCTCTTTGGAGGATTTTTTGGGGGATTTTTTTTCCCCCAAATCCTTTTGATTTTTAGAGCTGGAATACAAACCATGGTAGCAATTGTTAATTTCACATGTTCCTTGTCTTTGCATAAGAAACATGGGACAGAAAGGGAGACCAGAAACAATTCATTGCAAGAAAACAAGGAACTTTTCACTATTCTGAAATCCTCTTGTGAAAGAAGAACTATGATTCAATCCTATCACCTCATACAGCTTCTAAATCCAAAGAATCTTAAAGCCACATGTGCTTGGACTTACATCAGCACATGCTATAAAAATTCTCTTTGTTATACTACTTGTCTTTCACTGTCAGGACTGTGGCAATTTTAGACTCCTATATATAATTAGCTGTGACTATTTTAGGCTAAAATAGAACAGAAGAAAGCTAGAGTGGAAAAGACCTAAAATTACTGGCAGCTGGGGGAAAACTTTATAGCAGCCTTCTCCACTTGAGAAGTATCAGAAAACCCTCTACCACCACTACAAATAAGAACAAATTGACATCCAAGGATCTTATTCCAGCCATAGAATAATAAGGTTTATACAGGGCCAGTTGTTGTCTCTATCATCCATGCAAAAAGGCAGGGTAAAAACAAAAATTCTTATTATCTAAATAGTGCCACTGATGGCATTATCCTTATTTATTTATAGAAGCCTTGGATTTAACTCCTATTTATTTATGGGTAGTCTTCAACTTATGACCAGTTGTTTATAAAACTTACAACAACTTACAACAACTTATTCAAACTTACAACAACTTGGAAAGTGTGCTTTATGGTCCCTTTATGAGGAACTCCTATGCTGGGCTGGAGAAATGAAGTGGGTGCCCCAAAGTTCCAATCTCCATTCTTGCATCCTGCTGCAGCAGTTCCCTTCCATGAACAGAGGGGAGCTATTTCACTCCATCCACTTAACTTAACTGTGTGGTCATTTAACGACTGCAACTGGGAGAGCTGAGATTGTGGGTTGTTGAATGAAGAGGTCATGTGAGTATCTTGCTTGACGACTGCTTCACTCAATGACCTAGGTTCTGGTTCCAATTGTGGTTGTAAGTCAAGGACTACCTGTATTGTATTATGTAGCATTCTAAAGTAGTGCTCAGTAAAACTAAATGAAGCTAAAGTACATAAAGTGCAAATTTAAAATATATTAAATTATTTAAAAATGATAAGACAAGGAAGAATGAATTCATAATATTCTTTGGAGCAAGACCATCTCAATCTGTTTGCTAAAAACATCTGAAGGCATTCTGAGTAATCAAAGTATCGGCCTTCTGGCTAACTGAAGAAAAAGCTTTGCCTTGCGTGGAATCAGGCATTCATAGCATTAGAATCTCTCACCAACAGGTCCTCATATTCTCAGAAGTGGTTTTTAATTTCATTATTTTATGAACTGCCATCTACAAATGCTAGTTCTAAGATTATCATAGCAAGGGAAAATACCTCGCTGACCTTGATTGATCTTGGAAAACTAAGCAAGGTTAGACCTGTTGAATACTTGAAATATTTGGGAGACCTCTGTAGACTACACTAGGATGTTGCAAATACATCCTTGAAAAAGGCAATGGTAAATCATCTTTATACAGTATTGGTGTCAAGAAGGTTCCATGGTCAACCACGCTCAGAGAGCACCAAGAGCTTCACATTTTCATCCAGTCAACAGGAGTTGAGCTCAATGCAAAGGAGATTTGGCTTTATCTATACTAAAATGTTCCAGTAATACAAATGCTGTAAACACCCTTCTCTTCACATAATATTTTTCTTTACTTACCAGGAAACTTGTGATCATGACTGAGTGCAAGCAGACGCTTCATTTCTGCAAAGCAATATAGTATAAATGTAAGAAAAGACATGTTTTGAGGGAGAGTGAAAGAGAGAGAGAGAGAGAGAAAGGTCTAGTGGTTAAGGCACAAGGCTAGAAATCAGGAGATTGTGAATTCTAATTCCACCTTAGGTATGAAAGCCGGATGAACGATTTTGGGCTGGTACTTTTTGCTCAGTCCAACCCACATCACAGGGTTGTTGTGAAGAAAATAGGCAGAGAAAGGAGTATTAGGTATGTTTACCACCCTGAACATTATTTATCAAAATAACAAAGGCAGGATATAAATAAATAAATATTTTCACATTTTTGAATGATTGTTCATTGTTTTATGTTTATTTTGAAAGATTATCTTTGTTGTATTTAATATCAGAGACAAAGATCAAAACTGACATGTAGAAAAAAGATTTTGGTTCTCACCTTCCTCATCTATTGTATAACTTGATGAGACGCCATCTGTGTCAGTTATAGCACAGGAATATATACCTAAATCTTCTTCACTGAGATCTTTAAAGATAGCTTTTGACCTTTAGGACAAAAATGCTTTGTTCAAAGAAGAGATAGGAATTTCAATTAAATATAAAGGAATGCCCACTTATATTTACTACAGTTTCCCTTTCCCAACCTAGTGTTCTGTAGATTCTTCACCAGCATCGCTCATCTAAGAATTGAAGTTAAAATCTGATATACTTGGAAAGTACCAGGCTGGGGAAAATTTCAGTAGCTATGTTTAATAGGCATGCACATGAGGAATTGCTAACTCAGGCATTACGGTCTATTTTTCAAATAGACAGAGCAAATAATAGAAAGCAAGCCTTATGAAAATAACATTAACAAAACAACATATTGATAACCAGAGATAGAAAGCATACACAAAACATAAGAAAATGCTGTATGGCATATATGTACAGTAGCTGCCTTTTGTCACCCACTCAGCTAAACATGGTATAATCCACAAAGAGAAAAACAAATAGCAATAGTGTCTATGTATATTCTCATTACTCCAGGTCAAGTCTTGTAGCAAAATTGCAAAAATTTTGCAAATTTTCTTTACAAAAGAGGCAACTGGACTTTTATTTTTAGATGTTACAGAGAAACGTTTCAACTCCAATCCAGGAATCATCCCCAGTCTCAAAAGAGTTACCATTTTTTTCCTTTAGACTCCTGGATTGGAGTTGAAACGTTTCTCCGTAACTTCTAAAAATAAAAGTCTGGTTGACTTTTTTGTAAAGAAAGTTTGCAAAAATTTTGCAATTTTGCTACAAAATAGCCATAGTATGGATGTAATCCATTAAGTTTTGTCTGAAAGGAATATTTTGAACTACATATAGATTTAGAATAATAATTCTAACAGTCCTCTAAATTATATCCCATATTTTGAATCAAAAAATTCATAGCTGGTAGATTTTTTTTGGTACATATCTCAACTCTCCTGAAGGTGTGGGGCTTGTAATGAATCCAGGAATTGCAGGGAAAAAGAGGTGAAGGGAAACTTTCTTTGTACAACAGTTAAAATCTCATTACATAAATTAAATTTACAGATAAAAACATATAACATTCGAGTATAAAATAAACCTTTATAGTAATTCTTACTTTCCACCCTTGGTGTCAATGGCTAATCGGGACTCATCATCAATTGGTTCATAATTCTTGGACCAAATGAACTGAGAGTCTTGTGTTCCCTGATCACATTCAAAGTTTAGTGAAATTACCCCATCATCATCAACTTCTGCCACAATTTCTTTTGTTCCTAAAAGAGGAAAGGAAAGGCTTCAATAGTTAAGTTTCCACCAGTCTTAGATCATGAATCTAATAGTAGATTACTCACATATAATTTAATAAATTAGTTACAGGCATAATAACAAACAACATTCAAGATTATTTAGAAGAAAATAATGTCCTTCGGTAGAATAGAAAGGAAATAAAAGGAAAAGTAGAGGTACAAAAGATCAACTTCCAATTGATAAAATGGATTTAGAGAATTGCAGAAACTGAAAAAATAGTTTACATATGATCTGGATTGATTATAAAAAGCCGTCTGATTAATTACTAAATAATTGGATCATCAAATGTTTAGAAACATTGAACTGACATTTGGTGTCAGTTAAAACATTAGACCCCCCCAGTGAGGCACCACCTTGCTGTGGTTGGGGGGCTTGTGTGCTCTGAAGAAGATGAGAGCTCTGCCAGA
>JANHZU010001169.1:69815-79979 GCA_032468055.1 Acrochordus granulatus
TCTCCCTCACGCCAGCCAGGACTCTTCTCAAAGCATAGGAAGACTGATGCTCTGTCTTCCCTGTCACTCACACACACACACACACAGCCCTCCCCATCATGCCATCTTTTCAACAGTACATTTAAAACCATAAAAAACTAATATTTTCCTTGAAGTACAGAGCCTTGATAGATATTTTCTTTGAAATGCTGCAGTTTCAATCAGTTTGAGCAGGTTTTCAAGAAGAATGGTGCTCTGATGGCTTTGCAGTTGGACAACTACTCATATCTTTTACAAACTGGCAAATGTGCACAGTATGAAAGAATTGATGGGGGGCAGGGAATGTTCCGTGTAATATATTTCTATTTTTCATTGAGTTGGTGTTTTTATTGCAGGACTTGTGTGGAGGAAGGCGATTGCTAAATGACATTCTATGTACCCTGTTCTCAGCAGTTTAGGATCAGCAGAAGTGAACACCATCATAGATTAAACTGTTCTTGATGGTTTTTGCAACAGAAACAGTGGTATTGTAGATATCATCAGCTTCAGGTGATATGGTATCCCAAGGACACCTCCTGCCAATGCAAAGATTTTTATTTTTATAATGCTTCAGAAGGAGAGGCAGCATTGTTCCTCTTTTGATAATCTAGGCCAGTGTCTACTTGATCATTGCATAAAGCCAACCCTGAGCCGAGATCTATCTTATTTCTTAAGAGCTCTCAAAATAAATTTACAAGAGAAAGATACAAAAAATATGAGCAACTTCTTGATAATAAGGCATATTTCCTGTTCTACCTTTTTTAGAATTTATTAGTGCTGTGATAGATGTTTGGTGCACACTGTAATCAGCAATGCTTATAATATATTCAGATAAAGTAGTTAGATGTATTTCCAACTCTTTATATCAATATGTTAATATTGTGATACTTTCCTTTCTGTGCCTTTGGTCCAGCACCACAGATAGAATATTCACTCTACATATAATTTACAAAGTTTAATTTGTAATACTGGTATAGAAGTACTCAAAACAAATGTAGTGTCTTAAACATACATACATACATATAAGCCAAGCTTATATTTAACTAATTCTTTTGTACTACACTGGTAAATCATAAATGCACAGTATACTGAAAAATTGTAAATAACCAAGTGCTTTATAATCTTCTTTAATTTCTACTACGTTTCTGAAGAGAAAGTTTAACAAATACCATTGACTCAAGCTTACATTTGCTTTTACTGAAAACCATGTAATTGTTCATATTTGCCTTTCAGTTTCTAATTATTTCTACCCAAGCTTCTATCTGGGTAATTATAATCACTATAATAATTTTATAGTCCTAATTATAAAATAAATTATTGTTTTGTAAATCTAAATTTCCACAGGTAAACTTAAAAAATGCTGAAATATATTTACCAAGAAGTCCTACTTTTTCAAGCATGTCTATTTAAGTGTAACACTGTATGCTTATCATTATCTATAGTTTAACGAACATTTCCTTAAGAGGAGAAGCATGAAAGTGCAACTATTTTAAACCAGGAGAGCTGGTTTAAAAATGTGTTTTTGCAGACAAGGATACAAGTAATGGTACTACTCCTGACAATCCCTGAAAATATGAAATCTACTTGAAAGTAAAATGTAAACTATGTTTGTGCAGGAAAAATACATATATGAAAGCTGCCTAAAGCTTATGAAAGAGCTCTCCTTGAAATCAGAGAGCAATGAAAGATATTTCTCTGGGGAAATATTGTTTTACAGAACTTTAGTTACAGATACACAGCTGAGTAAGATTTTGGAAACTGTTTTTAAAAATTGAGAAACATAATCATCTTTTCACCTTTAATAATCCAGATATTTTATTAATGATTTTGGAAATGTCCGAATGAGCAGCCCTGACAGTCTTCTACAAGAAAACAGGGGACAAATTTGCAGGTCCTTAAACACTTAACACATCATAACAAGTATTTATGGGAGTTTTTCAGTAGTTTATAAAGTTGTTATTCTATTTTAAAAAAATAAATAAATTATGGCTCCACTTGTATTTTTTTCTTTTGAATCTTTAAATGTATCTTGCATGCTGTATTTTAATTTGAATTCCTAACTTATAATTAATGTTATCAAAAAAGAGAGATTCAGTTTCCATGGAAATCAGTAAAATAAGTTACTCATCACTGAAGTCCCATTGATTTCAACAGTGAACTAAGTTCTCCTCCAGCTAACATTTATCTTTCTAAGCTTAGGAAATCTGCAGAGACATTATAAGAAAAGGAGAGCAAAGGAATGGTATCTGGACAAGCCAAATATTTAAATTAACATTTTTTTAAAAAATGTGGGGTGGGGAGGACCCTGTTGCTCCCAATACGTTGAGGGGCCTGGAAAAGGCACTCAGGATACAGTATCACTGGGTATCTTGTTAATGTATTATTATTTGATTGCACTTCAATAAAGCAAATAAGGCTTTTGTAGTCCAGACATACTTGGTCCTCTTTACTTAGTTTATCCAGAAGGGGATTTCTCTGTTTATACTGAGCGATCTTTCTATTAAATATATATTTTGTAGAATTGGTTACTGTAGAAGATACTGTACAGCTTTAAAGCCAACCTCTGACTCGCACTGAGTTTTTTGAAGATTTTCCTGTTCTTTTGGGACTAGGCAGCCACTTTTGAACAAGTCAGAAGGCAATGGAAGCAGACTTGAAATACTAACAACAGATGACATACTCCTACAACATCAGGCACCCTAACTGCAAGTGTGGCCACAGGCCTCTAAAGTCACAAACATTGTTTTACACATGAGCTATTTAACACCTTTTGTTTTTAACAAAACCTATCTAGTCAAGCAATTTAAAACATTCACCATGAGGCAGATGAAAAATGTAAACTGCTTCTAAGCCTATAGAACACACTAATTAAGAATCAAATGTCTAAATTTGCCATTTAATAAATAAACTCTTCTTTCTCTGCATTCTCAACTAATGTCTAAAGTTCATGACATGCAAAAAGGAACTTCAAGTTCAGTCTGCTGAACTGGAGGTTTCCTCTCTGGCCAAAGTACAGAAATATTATAATATCTGTCCATCAATTACTGTAATCAACCAAACTAATACTTTTTAAATGAATTTTGACAATGCAGAAGAAAATAAGCATTTCTACAATATGGTAAAAAAGTGCAGAAATAAAAAGCAGCAAGAATGAATTACAATTCATCTTCCTGTCCTTCTTCCCACATAATTTTGTAAACAGAACCACCCAAGAATTCTTGCCATTAAATAATCCAGATCTTTGGGCATCTGTCATTAATTTTCTGAAGCTGAAACATTAAAACCATTTTCTGAAGCTGTCATTAAAACCATTTTCTGAAGCAGTTTAATAATGAATATGATTCTTTCATCAGTATCAATTATCCAATTACACAGATCGCATAGTCGGCTCACACACAAGCCTAATTTCATCTAACAGATAAATTAATCACTTTAGCAGGACACTTGCATTGCACTTATTGCATTGGCTTTCAACTGCTAGTGCCACAGTATCAGAATAAAATATAAACTCAAGTATCAGTAAAGAACAATTTGTCTTTCCTCATCTTCAAATACCAGAATTTACCAGTCAGAATTTACTGACAGGTAATGTAATTCAAACATTAATTAAGCTAAATGGGTTCTTTTCATCTGTATTTATTTAGTAACATCTATAGATGAATTATCTTTAATTTCTCTGACTATAACATTATAGAAATAAATCACAGTGCTAAATCTTATGAATTCAAAGTCAAAATAAGTACAACACAAGTATATGCAACATTCCTGGAATATTTTTCCCATCAGGATAAACAACAGTGAGATTATGAGTTTAAGCTAGAATGAAGCAAAAAGCTAATCAGAAAGTTCCCCTCCAGCTATTTTATTTGTAACCAGATATTTGATTAAATTACTTTTCCACCCAGGGGAAGAAACATAACCTTTCTTTCCATAGGCAGGAAAACACTGAGTGCTCTCAGTGAGGAAAAACATGGCTGAGAGAAGTTTAGAAGCTTTTCTCCATTTCCCCAGTGAAACCCACAGACTGGTATAACTGGTTAAAGTGCTGTTGACAGATTGCTTTGTGACTTTGATAATGTAGCATCTATTGTAATGCATAATAAGGCACATGAATGGTTTTACAAACTTAATTAACATTTATGGTACACCAAACAGAAATAAACATTTTATAAAAAGGTAATCTGAGAAAATTTTTCAAGGAAAACCAGTCCAGTAGTTAAAAGCATCAGGCTACAAATAGAAAACTGTAAGTTCCAGTCCCTCCTTAGCCATAAAAGCCTGAGTGACTTTGGGCCAGTCACTCTTCTCAGTCCCACCCACCTCACAGGATTGTTGTTGTTGTGTGGAAAAGGAGGAAAGTATGTTAAATATGTTCATTGCCTTCAGTTATTTGTACAAATATATAAATAATGTTTAAATTTTTTTTGTCCCAACAAATATTTATGATCACGAAATCTGACCCCAAGGAATTAAAAATGAATGGGGAGCTAGCATACTACATAAAATTTGATTTTACTCTACCCGTGACTGTATGTATCATATCCAAGACGATATGCTTCAGCTTTCTTATTGATCAATTCAGATCCTAGACTATAAACTGCAGATCGTTTACTGTGAGCTGCAGATTTGTGGGCATGAGCTTCTGTTAATTCTTGGTTGGCTTCTGTAGACTTTTGGTGAGAAAAATCTGACTCATGACGGTAGGCTGATGCACCTTTGTGACTATAGGCAGTAGAGCCATGTGTATAAATGGCAGATTTGCGCTTTTCTTCTTTCTGATATTGACTTAATGTGGATTCCAGCTCTTTGTGACGATAAGCTCGGTCAAAATGCTGATGATGCCTCTGATAGAATGGTAGAGACATTTTGGATTTCTCCTAACTCAGTTCACACTTTGGATAAACTGTCAAAAGAAAAAAAATAACTAATTAGTTGTTATTCTCAGGTCACATATGTTTTGTTTTTGTAAACATAAAAAATGCATTAAATTAATACTTTTCTATGAATTTATAAAAATATTCTGCTACCAAGATATATATAACATATAACAATTAAACATATTATAAAATATGAAAGTTGAGGAAGAAAATATTAACAGAGATGTAAATAAAATTTAGAATGTGCACCAATTATGTCTTAAGAATTACCAATTACATGATAAATATTTTCCATTTGATGATTATGATCAAAGACACGTTTTTTAAAAATGCAGATTCTGAAATCTGAACCCTTTTCTGTGAAAATCTGATAATAGACACTGATTAAAAATAAAATATCCATTTATTCCCAGAATTGGAATCTGTAATTGTTCTAAATTCTAAAATGTATGGCATGATTACTAATGTAAAATTCCATTAACTAAAGCTTAATATTAAAAAAATAGTGGCTCCCATAAAAGACATGTTTTCCAGTGATTAGTTCTTGCAAAACAAAGAAGCAGAATGGGAATCTGTAATTGTTCTAAATTCTAAAATGTATGGCATGATTATTATTCCATTTCAAGAGAAATTAATAGTCTATTCTTATTCACTGGCCTCCAGAGCTGAAGATCTACACGGTTATGATTTTGTTCAGGAGTTGTCTGTTGACTTGAATGAAAAATGTCACCCCACACATTCTTAAGCCGTTTGAGCTTCATTTCCCCATTGTTGGCTCCTGCTTATGTACAATTGCTTAAAAAATACTATTCACTCTATGTGTACCTTATATAACAGGTTTGTGAGAAAGATTTCAAAACATCTTTGTACAACTTAATAGACATTAATTTAATTTTGCATATATGGCAATTTAAAAACAGATTTAAAGAAAGATTATTAATAAACTAATTTTTCAAATGGTAGAAATTATTTGAGAGGCTGCCTATCCTGTTATAAACCTATCCATTTGGAAGAAGCCCTTTTGAAGATGCTCTGCTGTTCTTTTTGGTATGGCAATAGAACCTTTTCTTACATTGATCCTAGTTTGTGAAACATACATTCTTGGGAATTTCTTTGTCCTACTCTTTGTCCTACTCTATTCAATTTTTTAAAATGTGAGTTGTTTCAAATAAAAAACTACTGGTTGACATTGGTACATTCACTAAAGCATGTATAGAAAATATCAATGCTAACAAGATATTGTAAAACTTATATTTGAAAATATGAAAATAAAATGCATATTTAAAATATATTGAAATCTCTTTATGTAAATGAATATTAGCACTTTGGTTGGTAATCTATATTAATTTTGAAATAATTACCATAATACAAATCTGAAAGTGCAGAGGATACTTGTTGCTCAGCTAATCTTTTTATTATAGCCATTACATCTAACTTGAAAAAGTATTTGAAAAGTTTTAATAAGTGAATTAATAAAATACTGAGACTTTCCATTATTTAGCTTTAGGATACCTTTAGTCTGTTACTACAATTGCCACAATTATCACAACCTATTGCTGAACTCATAATAATTGGGCAAAACAAAACAATGATGTTTGCAAGAACTGGAAATGAAAGAAAAAAAGTGCTATTTGTCCAGTTTAATACACAAAACAAATATTTCTGAGAAATATTTATAAACATTGTAAACTTACCAAGAGCCAGATTCAGTATAACAGAACTTCAATTGTGTATGTGGATAAATGAAAGAGAGAAATCCAATTGAATTTCAGTCTAGCAAAGTGGAAGAAAGGACCTGTGCTGAGGATGGATTCCCAGCTCCAGAACAAAAATAATGCCAGCAACCACTGGAATGTGAAAGCAACACTCCCAACCTTTTATGGCTGGGAAGACTGTTAAAAATAGCAATAGCAAAGAGGGAGATAGAGCACTCACAATCTCTCCGCAAATATATAATGACAGCAGCTTCAAGCTACAATTTTTCTGTCTCCAAATCATAACTAAATCCTTTTTGACAACTCAAAAATAATGCAAGTCTGGTTGTGCTACTGAAAAATAAATGGATTAGCCAAAGGAATAATATGTACTTTTTCACAAATCTAATTTAGAAATATGGTAGCACGAATACAATTTGATCTCAGCTAAATCAATTAGTGGCAAATATCTACAGCTTCTTCCACATTCAAAGGAAATGTTAATGTTGGGAAACTATGTTGTCACTAGGTTGCAGGAGTCCTAATTGTCTCAGAAAGCAGAACCAATTAACTGTAATGCGAATTGATTTGATACCTGTACCAGAGGAACTGCTGTGGTCATTGTTTTTGCAGTGCTTCCTCAATTGGCAGTGTGGATTCTCTCCTTACGCTGCTTCTTCTTTAAGGATTCTCCCTTTCCTCCAAACCCAGGATGTCATTGTGCTTTGGTTTCCCCAATTCCTGCCAGCCAAACAGATGCACAGTGTTGGCAGTTCTCTAACAGTGACCATATTTTTTTAATTTCTCTATCCCTTACTGTATAAAGCTAAGCCTGGAGATGGAACAGCAGGGGTGGGATTGGAGAGTTGGATGCCTTCTGTTTTTGCCATTCTCCTATTAGATGGTTGGAGGAAAAGCTGGTCAGTGCAAGAAGAGGAAGGAAAGAACCACTGCTTGGTACTGTGTAGTAGTGCTGTAATGATAATTTCAGTGATGGAGCAAAGCCAGTGGCTTATAGAACAGGGCTAAAATAAAGCTCCTATTATCTATTCTATTTTTTAAAATTCTTTCCAGTTTAAAAGCTGAAGTTCAAAATATCTATTAAGATAAGGTTCTAAATTAAGATCAGAGTCTCAAGGAAAACAATTCCATTTGGAATAAAAACAAATAGAAGCCTGAAATCAAAGGGTGACTGGTTTGTCACGATGCCAAATTCAACTATTTCCTGTTTCTTAATTTTTTTATCTCAAAAGGATTTATGTGGTATTATTTTCTAAAAAGGTCCAAGACAGTTTGACAGTACTTCCTGACTCGAAATCCAGAACATATACTCAGAACGATAGAGACATTGAAGTAGTATTGTAATTATGATAATGATCTTGAAGTTTGAACTACCTAATTAAATATGTCAGGGCACTATGCTGCAGTGATAACAGATGCAATATGTAAGATGAACCTTCATGAAACTTTTAAGACTAGATACTTAAAAATTTTCACCTTTCCAGCTCACTTTTGATATTTCCTAAGCTCTGTTATTCCTGTGCATAGCTCAGACCAGTATTTCTTAAAGTGTGGTCCTAGGACTTCTGGGAGTCCCCCAAGAGCCTCTCAGAGTACTGAGATTATTTGCCAGGCATTGAAAAATATTTGCAAAAAAGTAAAACAATGACTCTAGTCTCATTATTTTTATTTGTAAAAAAACAGGTTATTTCATGATAAATATTTTATGTTAATATCTAATGGCTTTAATATTACTACGTTTACATGATTCCATAAACATTCTATGAATGCATCAATTTTAATCCCACTACTTTGCAAATGTAGTAGCCTATAGCTGTGTTTTCCAGCTTTCATTTAAAATTGTTATTTTCTGAGCCAGGTCTGTCTTAAGCCATCCAGAGTGAATGATCTCAGGGCTTCATCTGGTAGCAGCCCCAGCTCCCCTTGGGTTCTCCTCCACCCTATCAGTGGCTGGTCCAGCTAGTTTATACTGCTAGCTTGTTATGTTATCCATATTTTTCAAATGATTTTGCAATTGATTCAACAGTGGCTCATTAAATCAATGAGCTAGAAGATCATGTTTCATTCAATCCTTACATCTTTCCATTTCTGATCACTTGGTGAAGCATAATCTTCTTGTTTCCCACCTCCTGCCAACATTATTGCAAAGCTTCCCTTTTTTATTCTTTTAGGCATCTTTATGCTTCAACATAGGAACATTGCTAATTTATTGCTGTGAAGCTGAACTATCAGTTCTTCCTTTTCAAAGTTTCCATGGATCTACAGAGGAATGTAGAAGAGTTTGTTCTGCTGTTGCTTTGATTATTATAGCTACATGAACGCTACATTAAGGGGAAAAGAAAAACTTTGCTTTAATGTTAATATGGGAAAGGAGTGTGAAAACAAAAGAAAGCACAGAAACTAATGAAGGAAAAAATCCCTAAAAATGAGCCACATTTATTTATTTATTAAATTTATATGCCGCCCAAATCCAAAGATTCCACCCAGGAGCCAACAAGCAAGGCTTGCTTACCATGCAAGGATGGAAAAGATGGAAAGAACAATACCGTTTCCAGACCACACCACCCATGTTCCATAATACCTGCCCACAACACCTACCCATGCTCAGTTCTCCCATCTGCAGCACCTACACTCCAGAGAACCTCCCCACAGGACTCCTGCTCATGGGACCACTGGCCTGCCTCTTCTCAAACTGCAGTCACATGAGGTCCTTGCTTAACAACCCATATGATCCTGGGGTTATGATGGAAACCCCACTGCTGAGATTGCTGTCACTAACTGATGCATCATTTAATAACAATAGAAATTATCATTGTAACTTCTTTATTTCCATACAGTGTACTTTCTATATCTTATTTGTATTTCTATTTATATAGCTGACTTCAGTTTGATTATTTTTTCCTGCAGCAAATGCTTTAATATCTATTGTAGAACCACAAATTAATACAATACTTTTAAAACTGAAGTCATTTTTTATCTTAGAGCTTTGTTCAGAAGAATTGATGCTTATTATGAAATGAAGACAGGAGGAGTTTCACAAGACTCCAACTTTATTTCCAATCAAATATTAATCACTAGTAACATTGTAGCAGGGGTTCAGGAATTCCCTGAACTGCAGATAATATGTTATTTTGATGTTCCAAGTACACACTGTATTATCTCTTGGCATATACACATATGCTTATAATCAGCCTTGAAATTAATTAAATAAATAAGTTGTCCTCCCTCTCTTTGTAATCCTTATTTAGTGGTTGAAAGGATACTAACAATCTCCAATGAAATATTTGGGAAGGCCTTAAAAACTTTAAACTAACTTGCAACAAGTATGGTTCTAAAATATAGCCTTTCAAACTACTGAATACATATTTTTTGAAAACAAAATTAGGGAACATTTAATAATGACAAATTTTGACCCAGGAAGGAGATTGTTCATATTCATTAGCAAAATATTTCCATTTTATTTAGGACCCAACTCTTACACTCCAGCTGACTAAGGACTAAGTACCTCTAATGACCCGAAACCTTTCAGGCTATTCATGGTCACTTTGACCAAT
>JANHZU010001169.1:114294-127184 GCA_032468055.1 Acrochordus granulatus
AGATACTGATTTATGGATGGCAAGTGGTAGAAGCCACTACCTATCTAATAAGGAAGAAACAGAATGGATCATGGATTTCCAAAAGGAGTTTCCCCAAAAGAATATGGGGAAAAGCTATACAATTTTCTTAGGGGAAGCTTTCATATTGTATCTTATAGGACAGCTGACTTTGCTAGTAAAAGAAAAAAGGGGCTGTGTTCATTGAAAGAAATATGATTTATAATCCAGAACATGTGCAATTTAATCTTGTTATTTCCAGATAAAAGTATTTATTTATTAAATTTATTTTTTGCCCAACTCACTTCAAGTGACTCTGGGCGGCTCACAATAAAATAACCGTATAAACCAAAACATTCAATAATTACAACAATATAAAAATAAATATAGCAAATAAAAAGAAGATGGGAGGAAGAAAAAGAGGTGAAGCCCTCTGCCAAGTTCCCACCTCACTGATGATGCACAACTGTCTGGTTCCCACGTCAACCTGAACAGCCATGTCTTTCTGGTTTTTCCAGAAGGCTGACCTCACCTTGGGTGGAATGGAGTTCCAAAGGGTGGGTGCCACGGAAGAAAAGACCCTTCTTCTGGACCCTGCCAGCCGAAATTTCCTGGTTGACGGGATCCAAAGCATGCCCTTACTGCTGGCACAAGCAGGGCGGGCTGAACTCATTGTAACTCTTAGAATTCCCAAATGGGTGAGTTTTGGTTTAAATCCAAACATAGCCAAAGAGCACTTGATTAGGAAAGGCTGATCAAGAGCATCCTGGTAGTACAACATTTGAAATTTTAATATTTCTCATGCCACTTATTTTAAAGAACATATAGATTATCGTAATTAGTTTGTATTACTATTCAAATATTGTTCTTTGTTCCAGAAAATTACACGTTCAGATAATTCCTTAGTTAGAAAAGATAGATTGCACAACTAAGAACACATTATTGCAGAAGAGCAACAAATAGCTAAAACATTTCTATTTATATGATTGCATATACAGTCTCTGGTTTACATTGGCTATTCCAAGATGATTATTTTAAATAATTTCAAATCTTTTTTGAAGTTGGATTCATGATATCTTTTCATTTATGAAATGGATCATCCACTATCAGAAGATTTTTTTTTATTCCACCTAAGTGAGGCATGAAAAATGAATTTAAACCTATAGCTATTTGGCTTATGCAAACATTTATGGAAATGTAACTTCTGTTGCTGTTACTTTTTGTACCACTGCATAAACACTTCCATTACCATATTGTACAAACATACACAGACCAGCATACAGAGTTGATTTTCATTCCATTTATCATTCTTTGGATCCAAATAGAGTACTTAAACACAAATGCATTGCTGTAGACTTTATTTCAAATCAAATCAAATAAAATCTGACATGCCTGGTACCAACAAATCATTGTATTATTTTCACAGCACTAACCACAATACTGGCAAGTCTAGATAATCTTTGTTTTCTGGGGAAGCTGTTGAGACAGTGGTAGGTCTATAATACCAGACAGGCCCTGATCACGCCGTTTCTTCAGGGTTGTTTTGGCCTGGGCTTTAGGCCTCAATATCATGAATGTCAGCCCTTCAAGACAGACCAGTTCAGTAAAAAGGCACATCAAGGACTCCAGGATTGCTATTTCATTGATGTAGGGTTGTTATGGAATTGAACTGAAAACTTTTACTATTCCCTTTTAAGAACAACAAGGTCAAAGTGGGGCTATTGTGAATCCCTTCCCACGCTTTCTCCTTTCCCAGAGTTGACCAACTCGTTTACCTCTCACTTCCTTCTCAAGCCCAGGGATAAATTGCTTTACATTGAGAGCTCTTGTAGGTAACCCATAGAGAGATCAGGTTACAAGACATCTGATCTTCCTGGTCCTGTTTATCAGTGGCATTCATGGTATTATTCTGAACCTATTATGAGGGTTGGGACTTGGGACTACTTTTTTTTGTATTGGTTTAAGTGGGTGAATCAAGTTGGCAGTGGTAGGAGAGAGAGTTTGAACCATAAACGTCACAGGACTTGATACTTTCCTCATATTAATAACTGTGAAGTCATTGAGATTGTCAGTCACGTGGAGTCAGGTATCGTCTATATAGGCTGATGACATTCAGCTTTATAGTTAAACCCTGGGTCAAACAGGAGATGTAACTGAAGCTGTATCCCGATGCCTGAGGCTATTAGTGTCTGGATGGGGATGAATGGGTTCAGGTGCAATTCCCAGAGAGGATTGGTTCATAATCTTGGGATCTTTCTGGATGCTCAGCTCCTGTTCAAAAATGTGACAACTGTAGCTAGGAGGCCATTTGCACAGATTCATCTTGTGTGCCAATTAATGACTCTTACAGATGTAGAAATCCCTTCTCTCCATCTCTCATGCCTTGGTCATCTCTTATGCACAAGCTGCCCGGAAGTTTCAGATTGTCGACTCATCCCAAAATACTTCTTTGAGATGTACTTATTGCCACTTGGTCCCAGGTGCAATTCAAAGTGCTGGTTTTTCCTTCAAAGCCCTTCTGGATGAGAATCTTAGAAACTTCAAGACTGCCTATTCCCAGTGGTTTCTGTCCTGCTGTAAGATCCCAAACAGAAAATTCCCTCCGGATCCCTTCTCTGAGAGTACACCATCTACAGAGACAATAGAGGAGGGCCTTCTCAGTTGCTGTTGCTCCCCCCTCCCCATCTGGAATAGTTTTGCCTTGAAGATCAGTTTGGTCCCTACCTAGCTGAATTGTGAAAAGCTATAAAGATGGTTTTCTGGCATATCTGTGAAATCTGATGCGTTGTCATTGATTTGTTCTTTGACATGAATGTTTTATGGAATTGGTTGTTAGGAAGGTCTGGGGTATTTTGTTTTTAATCCGATTACAAGGTATACAGTATGTGCCAGTCAGTCAGTTATGACTGGAGTAGTTTATGAGACTAATAAATAAGCAACCAAGTTAATAAATAACTCAGATTACATAAACATTGGTTCACTCATACATAAGGGAGATTTTTAAATTCACCATCAAAATTCAAAAGACTTTTGGGTAAATGATGTATGGAGGATGAAAATGGGAAAACTAATAAAAAGAAAAAAATGGAGGTTATTCCACGTGGCAAGAAAAACTGTATGAATCATTTTGCCAATGATTATATTTCTGATGACTTTTTACATATACAAAATACTACTAACAGCAGCCAATCAAACAAGCCAAAAAAGGATTCCTGTTTGTATTAGACACCTTTACACTGATATTTTGATGCTCATGGAGATTATCCCATCACTACTAAAAAAGTATCTGCAATATGTTTACGGTCTGTCTGTAAACACAGACTTGTCTGTCTGTTTGTCTATATCCTCAGTGTCCATTCTCCCAAGGATTAGCAAGGATGGCCTGAGAACAAATGTTCACATAAGTTTTTGCAGAGCCAATCTAACATTCTGCCCTGTAGTTACCTGAAAGAGCTGCTTTTTGATCCAGACCTTGTACAACCACATCAAAAACATTTTTTTTTGTTTTTGCAAAAAGGGAAGAAGAATTTGTATTGAAAAGTCACAGCTCTTACAAGCAGTGCATTATTTATTTTATTAATTTGTCTTTTTACATTATGGGAAACATTAATCTATTTACATTTTTTGTGTGTCCACATATCAGATAGGTAGATAATCCTACGAAAAACTAATTCAAAATGCCATATAATGCTCTCCAGCCTTCCATCTATATAGTTTTTCTAACTGTAGTAATTTGGCAAAAAAAAAAGGATTATCCTAACTGGGAATACAGCTAGAATGCATTTATGTCACTGATTCTGATTCACATTCTAGTAAAACTGTGCATTATAAATTTAAAAACAAAATGTAAATTCATTAATATAAAATCCAAAATTAAAGTGATAGTGCATAACAAAACATTAAGGGAACACCCAATAAATAAATGGAAATATAAATAAGATACTACCATTTACTTTTTTATATTAAAATGTTTAATCTTTTTCTTTATCTCTCATTACAAAAAGAACAACAGTGCACTCTTAGGTGTGTCTACTTAGAAGCAAGACTGAGGTTAAATGAGATTACTCCCAAATTAATTGCAGTCTAAACTTGTATCCTATGAGGCTTCACCAATTTGGCACCATTGAGATGTGTTGATCTAATGTGCTTGGAATTACGAAGCAATCTAGAAGTGTTGTAAATCCAAAATATCTAAAGGTGCCAAGTTGGGAAAGGAAGTTAAACCATACTGAACAGAAATAAACTCTGTTTTATTCAGTGGCATTTACATCTAAGCAGACTAGCATTGTATTGCACTGTTAAAGGTATTTTATGGAAAGATTTGCAAAAATATATATAATAAATATTTTTTAACTTTTAAGAAGTAACCTCTTTTTTTAATACCCCAACCCCAATTGTACTGTAAAACACTGATTGCAGCTTTTTTGCCCAGATTTGGAGATTTGATTAAAATAAGCCCCACAAATTCAATTAAAATAGTAAAACATACAATTTAGCCAATTAGCGTTTCTAATTCCCACTGATTTCAAGGGAATAAATCTGAGCATGAGCTTAGGTTCCCTGAAGAAACTAATGATTTGAAAATGTTTGTTTTTCTTTTTGCAAGAGGCAATCAGAGTAAAGCCGTAGCCTGATTTATAGACTTGCAGTTCCAGAGAGTAATCTGGATGGCATCATTGTCCGCTGCAGGACTGCAGTTCCTCAAATGAAACCACATCCTCCTGTCCCATGCAGATGTTCAAAATCTTCATATCTTCTGCATTTTTAAGGAATTTATTAGAATATATAATTGTTTTGTCTACATCAACCCAAATGAATAATCAGCATCATGTTAACAGATTCCTTTAAGTTATGATGTGTAAATACATCTCTCCTAAAATATAAAATTAAATTGTGATCCTCACCATTTTTTCCTAAGGCTAAATCCAAATAAAACCATTGGCTACTTTGTATACATCATTGTTTGTAATCATGTGGTATATGACATTTGCCAGATATATCGCCTTATCTTTTTTTTCAGCAGCATTTCAGCTAGTTTTAAACCTTTTTTCATGGGATTCAAATACCTCAGAAATAATATGGTTGTGAAAATAGATCTGTGACATGTTTTGCTCATTTGTGTACAAACAGCCCAATTTTTTTAAAACATGCCTATATTTAAAGATGGCTACTGATACTATATAGACTGCAAACAATGTGCAAGCCTTCAAATATTAAAAAGAGGCTATATAGTAAAGCAAAAATATTCTTAACATAATACAGTTCAAATGTTGCAAGTCAGACTTTCAATTTTGAGTTAACACTGGATTTTTATCCTTGTCTTTAAAAGTCTTAAAAATATGAAATTATTAGCCCTTTACTTGTAAAACACAGCAGTGATATTTTTGTGCCCTGTTTATAAGTGTATAGCTTGGATATATCAATGGCTTTGAGAGGTAGCACATTTTCTAATGATTTTACATTTTTTTAAAGATTTCCACACCTGTTTACCTCTCCCAGATTTTTGAAAAAAAAGATAGCGCCTAAAAATGATGCTGTATCATTACAACATGTTCCGGCATGATTTGTTGATATATATTGTCAAAGAAAAAAGGCACAAAAGAAAAAGCCAGCTTTTGAGTGGTAATTTCTATCACTGCAAGATTGAACTATGTAATTTTACTACCCAACCAGCTTTGATAATATGTAGGTCAGTTAGTCAGTGTATTTCATTAGCACTGGGTCACTTCTTCCTTCATCTGACAGCAAGTACTATTTTCCATACTCAACACAGATGCCAATATGGGTAAAGTTAAATAGTCAAACAAGAAATGAATCACAATATTTCCTATGTGATTTGGGAGGATACAACTAAAAAAGGACATATAGTCCAGCTCTATAATATTTTGTGTGTTTTAATTTCATCCATTATTTTGACAACAGAATATAGACCAAACTTTGCAACTGAACCCAACACCTCCATTAGGACACGAACTGTTAATTCTGTAGTGTTTTAAACATGCACATTAATGCATGTTAGATGCTTTCCTTAAAACTGTGATGCTTGTGAAATCATTATGCTTTCTGCTACTGTGATAGTTTGGTCAGATTGCTTTCCACAGTCCTATGACAGAGGATTTGTTATTAGGGATATGAAATAATATTCGTATTTAGTTTCCAAAAGATGTTTCAAAGTTAACAACTCTGGAGACAGCCACATGATCCTAGAAAAGACATGGCTTTTTAAAGAGTCACAAATAAGTTCTATGTTGGTCCTCCCAAGTGCTCTGAAGCATCTTTTTGAAATCATTTCCAAACCACTGCATAGTCCTGTTGCAGTCTTGTTCCCAAACAATCTAGCATTATGTGTAAACTACATATTTTAAAACAGTTTTGTAAAGAAAGATATTCTATGTTTTAAAGAAGAGACTAAAGGGGAAAGTATGAAACACTTGATATCAATGGTCATGAGTAGTATATATTTTTCATTTACAGAATTTTAGTAACAAACACCTGTGTGGAGATGTGCAAAATCTGAAAGCTCATCAAGGTTAGGAAATCAACATATGATTTTCCCTTTTAGAATGCTTACATTGTAATAGGAAATGACAATATAGTACAATATTAAAAATTCTTACTAATTGATTTGATGAAAATACTCCTGTAATTCATTTTTCAGTCATATCTTTAATTCATCTCCTAAGCTTCCTTTTTATTGCCTTAAAATATTACTACCTTGGAAGATAGATTTTACAGTCTTCTCCTGATCAAAAAGATTTTAAGTTGAGTTTGAGAAAATAAAGTGAGGCAGTTTGTGCAGCTGCTAGTCTTTTTATGGGATGATGGACATTTCATCTCCATGACTCATTTGAACTTTTACTGCAATACACCTATCTCCCCATTTCCTTCTGGTATGATAGATGAAAAGGATCATGTTGAAAGATCAAAATCATAAGTGTCTCTGTTTCTAAAAAATAAAATAAAAAAATATTCATATAAAGAAGGGATTCTGAGCCCAAGTTCCATTCACTATCCATGAGGAAGACAACAGAATCCTAAAGGTATTATTACCCTGCAATACTGGATTTCCAAAATACCAAATAATGAAATATTGCTGTACACTAAATAACAGACTACCTTTAAGGAACAAGGATGAGTAAATTGGTGCATCTACTGTACAGGTCCGTGTGGTGTGTGTGTGCGTGCGTGCACATTTATGTGTGTACATGAGACAGAACGTAAGAGAGGTGTTATTTGTGGATGTGTGAGATTCTTTACAAGAGGCAAGGTGGGCAGCATCAGTACATATGGCAAAGCACTAGGCTGAGATGGGCAAACCTTTAGAAAGCAAGGGATGTTAGCAAAACCCTCTTGGAGAATTGACAGTTACACCACAGAAGTGTTAATTCGTTGGGAGAGAAGAGAGAGATAAAAGGAAGAGGAGAGAAATACAAATACATATTGGTATCTCTGAGCATGGACCTAGGGCAAATTATACAAGAGATATTTCTTGCCATTTAACAGTCCTCCTGGTTGGATCCCTTCATAGCCTGGTCTGGGCTTCGGGGATGTAAATCTCAATGCTTTCGGCGCTTTCAGTGGCTGAGTTCTGACGAACCGATGCAGCTCGTTTGGCAGCCATCAGCCGTTTCCGGGCCTCCTGACGCTGTGAGCTCTCCAAAGAGCGTTCCCGAATGAGTGGCACCTGACCTTTCGATGGCTTCTTTGGCACTGGAGGAGGGGCCCTTCTCTCCTGATCAAAGCAGAAGGTTAATGACATTATACAGCTTCTCAGGGGAAAATTTAAAGAAAGGGCAGGTGGGGGAGACAGACAAAGTAGGAAAAGTCAGTGGTTAGAAGATACTTGTTTCCCTAAAGTTAACTCACTTTCTCTTCACTGAACTGGCATTCAAAGATTTAAAAAAAGAACATAATCTTAAGGCATAAAAGGATGGCATTTATAACAGCGCTAGTTCTCCATGGACATGTGGCGTCTGAGGCTCAAAGGGATGAGTTCTCACCATTAAATACTGTAGGTAGATTCTGCTGGGAAATATAAATTCCTCTTCTGGATATTCAGAATTAGAAAGGAGAGCATTTTTAGTACTGCTGCTTAATGTAATGTCATAATTCTATAATCTTAGAAAGGCACATTGTAATTAAAATCGCCTGCCACCTAATTATTAATAAAGCTCTTGGGTATTCTTAATAAATCAACATAATAAAATAGTATGTGATAGAAATGAAAAACACAGATAATGAATACTGACCCCCTTATATACAATATGCATACACAAGACTAAATGGGCTTACAACATTGAAAACTTATGGATATATTTCACACAGTCGTATGAACTAACAGTCTGAGGTTAGTTATCACATCAAAATTTAAAAACAAAATGAAAAAGAACAGATAGTGGTGGTGATTGGCCATGATAATGTTGTATACTTTGGGTGCAATGTGGTTTTTAAAGTATATCATCAGAGTCAACAATCTACAAATTTAATTCACTTACAAATTCAAAAGCGAGGAGTTTCTTAAAAATAATTCTGAGAATATACATTAATAATCTCTTTGGCATCCAAAGATATCATAGTTCATAAGGAAGAGACCAGTATATATCCACATGACATATATCAATATATATCATGTACATATATACAAAGGAAGAAAATGAGAGGGAGAAAAAGATAGAAGTATGGGTATGTTACATCTAGATTTACATCTAGGATCCAAACTAGGGCTATGCAGCAATCTGGATTTGAAGGGCAAAAGAGTGTAGGAGTCATACATATCTATGCTTCCATAAATTAAATGCATCCTTTCTGGGATTGCATAATAGAAGCTGTGGGACCCCAGGAAAAGATGCAGTTTCTTTAAGGAATTGTCAACAGCTGTTATAGTGATGCCTGATGTGTTCCAGTTCACTTTTTCCCCTTTAAATTTGGATCGTTGCAGAGTTCTAATCCAAAATACGTATCTGTAATCTCTGTTTTTCTAAAAATTATATGATATTCCATCTTGATAATGATTCGCTAAAGAGTTTATTCATTGCATTGTGTTCCATAAGTATCATGATAAAGTATTATTTTCTCATTGTTGATCAAAACAGTTCCTCATTGCTTATGTGAATGGAAATGAATTTGTTTGAAACACTGCATTCGTTCTGCATGCAAAGAATGAACTTTGTGTTTACCCAAGTTTAGGATGAAGGATAACAAGCACAAATATAAAAACAGATTCACAAATATTTTCATCTTTTGCTTAAATAGGGAAAACAAACAGTTTAAATACTAATATATCCACATTTGGTAACAATGAACCACATCCTGATTTTTAGTTCTGTTTAAAGTTCTCCTTTTGTTGAGTTTATCATTAAAGTACTGGTTTCTTATGCTGATAAGAAAACCTTGGCCTATTTAAGTATCACATCCCCTAATAAAAATAAAGGGTGTTTTAAGATCACCAAAATTTTTCATCTTAGAAATGGTACCTCAAGGGACTTGGAAAGGTATTCAAACAGTATTTTTGTCTGGACAAGCAAACAAAGAATGAAAGTGATTTTCTCAGAAAATTATCTAAACCAAATGGCTTCATGCTTTTCTCTACTGAACATTTATAGGTAAACAATACTTTTATTTAATCATACAATATTTTTGAGGGGGGAGTGTCAATCCAGAACTGGTTGTGGTTCCTCTGTGATGCACAACAAATACAAGAATGGTTCAACAAACCCATTCTTTTTCCTGGACTTTTTTCATGTTCCTGTGCTTAATTGAACAAAGATTCTGAAAATACTGATGTTATGAAATTCCAAGTGTTTTGTAAATAAGGCGTCTCTTGGAAAAAGAATGAAATACCTATAGCATTTATTCTCTCATCATTGTCCTTTGCCTTAAAAATAATACTGAAATAATTATAGACAGAATAGGCCAATACTGAGAACAGCTTCAAATGTTCTAAACTAACAGGTGTAATGGGAACACTTTGTCAGTTTCCAGTTTTCCTTTTTGGTTTTGTTTAATGTGTGTGAAACTGAGTTTGTGCTTTTCCTTATAAATGCATGGACCTAAGAAGTTTCTGATTAGATCAGCAATTACAACTTTGAATTTCTCTTTGCCATGGAAACTTTTTTGACTTACTGAAATAAGTTTCTCACTACTCTCTTAGATTACTCTCTTATCTTAATTTATGGGCAGACCTATTATTAAGGGCAGCAGGATAGAAATATATTAAACTACTTCATTTATATAGTACATTTTTACATTTCATAGTGGGAGAAAATATTTCAGAAGAGTTTTGTTTCTTCTTCTTAAAGACCTTTCCTTCTCTCCTCTCCCAATTTTGGGCTCCGGAAAAGAAAAAGAAATATGTTTACAAAGAAGATTTCATATTTCCATTCTACCTGTAAATGCATATATTTTATTGATGTTATTGATGGGATATATCTCAGCTTGCTTACTGAAAGTGAATTTTACTACATTTTAACTCATAACTTCTTCTGATACCAGTGCTGAAACTATGTGCCAAAGCACACTAAAATTACAAAAATCCAGGTTGGTCTAGCAAAGAAAATTGACCCTTGATTTACCATCCTATTTAGAGTTTTAGAGCTAGAACCTACTGAATAAAATAAAAGAGGTGAAACCACCTATGAGGTCTCCCTCAAAATAAAGCAACTAAAGTAATGACACAAAAGATTTTCCATGTAATATTTATAATGGCTTGATTGGAAGATGCCCATACATTTATCCATGGGAATGGGGCTGGTTACCAAGTCAGTGCTGATTGCAGTACTTCCCTAGTTTACTTATACATTTCATAGTGCATTAGTAAACAAAACTCTTACACTAGGCAGCACTGTGTACTCTCTATATTATTTATTTTAATTGTAAGAATCAATATATGAGGCAATTCCTTCTAACAGTTGATTATCTAATATGATTATATGTTAAGTATAATAAGACAAATGAGCACATTCCCATTGTTCACATAAACAAGTTTGCCTTAAAAATACTGTATGCCTGAACGTATTACAGGTAATATTCCAGGTGATTCTTACGTAAACATTTTCTTTTCTTTTACAATTGAATTAATCTGATATGAAATCCATTTCATGTTTTTAACATCAGTGGCGTACGCAGAGGCCTATTTAATCTGTCCAGTATTTGTGCAGGGTTTTAAATGAAGCATACAAAATCGACAATGTTCTACCTTCTTGTCATGTAGATCCAGCTGTTTCCAATTATTGGCCTTTAATTGATGAAGTTCATCAAATTTCATACTAATATTTTCTATGGACAACTGCAGCATATCCCAAAACCCTGCTAAATCTTGGGAGGCTGGTCTCGGATGTGCATTGGGATTCTGTATGGGAGAAAAGAATAGGAAAAAGCACGAAAAATTTCAGAGTCCTTGAAAAGGTCAGGTAGAAGTTTGCTTTTTATTTCTAATGATGTTGGCTGCTCTAGGGCTCCAATTCATCTGGAATAACAATACTAGTTGATTAAATTAACTAAGCTATCATGCATATGTAGTAGTTTCAGCAGAGCCATTATAAGATAGGATTATGCTATAAATTGGCTAGATGTTTTAGGAAAGTTAGTTGGAACAACTTTACCTCGGAATGAATGTTTTAGCAGCAATGTGCTGAGATAATGTCTACAGATAGTTTACACTGGACTTGTTTCTGTTATTGTATATACAGGTAGTCCTCAACTTATGACTATTCGTTTAACAACAGTTGAAAGTTACAATGGCTTTGAAAAAAGTGACCTACAGCCCGTCCTCAGAATTACAACTATTGCATCACCCCAGCAGGCACATGATTGTAATTCAGGGGCTTGGTAACCAGCTCACATTTTGACGGTTGCAGCATCTTTTGGTCATGCAATCACGATTTACAACCTTCCCATATGCCTTCAACAAGCAAGGTCAATTGGGGAAGCTGGATTTGCTTAATGACCATGTGATTCACTTGCCCACATTATTCGCTTTACATGACCATAGTAAAATGGTTAAAAAATCAGGTTTGGTCATGTGATGACTCACTTAATAACTGCATTGCTTAGTGACTGAAATTCCGGTCCCAAATGTGGTGGTCAATTGAGGATTACCTGTAACAGAAGTAGAAGGCCAGAAAATACTGGCACATTCCTGGGCTTTCAAGAATTTCTCAAATCAATATTTTCTTAAATCCACTTTTTGGTATAGATCCAGTACATCTGTGTCTAAGATAGCATATTTAGTTAAATTTGATGTAAGTTTCCATTCCATACTATAATATGTTAGAATTGGAAAGAAATACTTTGAGGCAGGCCTACAAGTAAAGTGTTATAAACTCATTTCTCTAATTTATTTTAAAGAATAATTTTTTAAAAAACTTCTTTGGAGAGGCCTTGTAAGTTTTTCTTTCTCAAACACCAAAATATTTTAGCCAGCCTTAATATTAACTAAAATATATTAACTAAAAATTAATATAATAATTATATTATTTATAGACAAAGAGACTGGTATTATAAACTATTCTGCTTCAGGCACTAATATGTTTTCTGGATATGGGTAATAAAAACCCCTATATTATGTTTCCATAACACATGTTACATACCAGATTTTCTTCACACAGTTCTCTGAATTGGTAAAATTTCTGAGCCATAAGAAGCTGGGCACTACCAACCGCAGTTTGAATTTTACCTAAAACTTAAAAAGAAATCAGAGCATAAGAACAGCACACTAGACACCACTGCGATGTATTAATGTAAGCAAATATTGGAAATCTCTCCATTGTTACAAAGCCAGCTAGAAATTTATTTCAAGTGAAGTGCAATTGGAAGGCAGCATGTGACCTGTGGACTGATTTCAAAAACTGCCTGCAAGCTATCCATTAACATAACATCTATGGAAGCACATTTTT
>JANHZU010001169.1:161231-175954 GCA_032468055.1 Acrochordus granulatus
AAATGTTTCTCCGCTCTCTACTACTTGAAGAATTTTCAGAGCAAGTGGAGAGACACTCTTGTGCAACCTCGCCCACCTTCCTGAGTGCCTTTCTGCTCTGACGCCACAAATGTTCTCTGCCAAAATACAAGCATGCTAAACCTCTATATGCATGTGCATCTGCTTATTTGCTAAAAAAGTTTGCAAAAGTTTCCCAGCAAAGAAATGGTTGGGGGGCTTTTTCCAAAAGTTAGGCCTCTGCTACTGCATGGTGCTAACTTCTCTCCCCTATTTCCCAGGAACAGCACATGTATCTTTGGCTTGGATGGCAGGAAAGGCATGGCAGAGCAGGAGGGAGCCTGAGAGGAAAAGAGCAACGAATCATGCTCTCCCTCTGTTCCCCTCTCTTTCCTGTCTTTGCTGTCTTGTTGTTCTCCCTCCCACATCCTCCACTTTTTTCTGCTCTTCTCACTCACTTGCAAACTTACTTTCTTTACACACACAACATGCTCACATACAACCTCCTCCCTGTTTCCACCTTTTCTCTCCGGTTGTAAATGTGCATGTACACTTATATCCATGGTCTGCCCTAAGCTGAGCAAAGCCTTGTTGTCTTCTTCTGTTCTTTCATCTCTCTTTTGCTCCTGATTATATATCTGGCACATTGATTTGCCTCTTGTCTCCCTCTGTTTGCACTCTCTCTCTTCCACATCTCCTCAGGCATAGCACTAGCAGTGAACAGCAAACCTAGCACATTCCAAGAGTGAGTGGGGATGAGGGCTTTCCTGGATCTCTTCTCTTTCCAAGGCTTGGCCAAGAATACCAAGGAAGGAAAAAAGAAAGCAAACAGGGAGGAAGCTACTTGGAGTGCCAGTGCCCTGAGTCAGGTTTGGAAAGAACTGTTTGCTTTTGAAGGGCTGCACTGAAATATCCTGCCTGGTTCTCCTCCTTCTCCTTTAAATAACTTTTGTCTACAGGTCCCTGGACAGGATAGGCTTTCATTATCTGACAGTTTCCTCCTCTCCTGCCAGCCAGCCATTCCGCAAAGCAAAGGTTAATGCTAACTTTCCCAAAAGCACTTCAGTGGCTCTCCCTCACTCTCATCTTCTTTCTCTCCTCCTTTATTTTTAGTAAACCTTGAAAACCAAATGGGTTGACAAGTGACCAAATTACAATCATATGACCATGAGATGTGTGTGACATTTTGCAACAGTTGGAAGTGCTTTACAGGCCATCAAGCACCTTTCACTGTGGTAATCTCACAACAAAGCAACAAAACTTTGCCCAGTAATAACAAAGCATGATCTACAAATTCAACTTAAAATTATACATGCAAAAAAAAGGCTATTGTGAGGTTGCTGTTGTCATATACACCTTTATAAAATCTGTCTTTACTTGCTCAAATGTACAACGGCGCTGAACAAGGGGGACGTAGTATTGGTTCACAAAGTTGAGCTGTCACAGCATCCCATGGTCAAGTGATCACAATCTGGGCATTCAGATATTCATTTCATGATTACAATATTGCAATAATCTATGGTAACATTTGTGACCTTCCCTGCCAGATTCCCAGAAGCAAAATCAATGAGGAATCTGGCAGGAAAGATCACAAGTTGCTCCCATAAGTCAGTCCTGCCCCCTTTTCTTCCAACAAGCCCCACTACGGAGTTAGAAGATCCCAGGAATCTTGTACTTCATAGCACCCTTTCACCTGCCTGAACTCCACAGTGCATGCCCGTCTGCAGCACTTCCTACCCACCATGTCTGTAATGCACACTTGCCCACAGCATCCCCTTACCCACAGCCTTCACTGGAGTGCCTGGGGCTCTCACCAGCTTACCTGCACCCCAGCAACTGCCTGCAAACTTAGTTGGCCCATGCATACCCCCCAGTGTCCCTTAGCGGCATCCCTTCATCTCTCATACTTGCTTGGGACTTCCATCTCTTCCTGCTTAACTATTCACATGGTCATGGAGTTATGACAGCAATCGGAACTGCTGTTGCTAATCAATGCAGTCATTATTTTGCTTCATGGCTGCATCATTAACAACAGCAACTGGTCTCAACTGCTGTTGTAACTCAAAGACTACCTGTATTACTAACAAGGGACTAATCTGCTAAACATAAGCAATTGGAGAGTGTTCTGGCTATACACAGTTAGCAGCAGCAGTCAAGAAAAGATAGACAGACAACACAAGTTTTATGGGACATCTAAGGAGAAGGAAACAAGTGGCTGTACAGGATATGAAAGATCATAACATTCACAGGATCTAGGGTTTAAAAGAACCATTTAGATGATTACATTTAACATTCAAAATATGAATAGGGAGCCATCCAATGATGACTTACCAGTGCTGCTCTGGATGGTCCTCACAGTGGTGGTTGTGCGAGGTGGAGATGAGGATCTCAAAGACAGACATTCATCATCTTGGGAACAGCCCTTTTCGATTGCTCTCACATAACTGTGGCTCCTCATGCGGAAACATCCAGGCATTGGCAGATCTAGGGCCTCTACTGCCTGAGACTCTAGTTCGCTGAATACAGACTCACAGACTGATTCAAACTGACCATTTACTTCCATCTCACTCACCTGCAGGCAAAAAGCATGCAGTTTAATTATATTCAACTATCACTAGTAGAAAGTGCTGTTTGTAGTACCATATAACACCACGAAGATGAGGAAACAAAACTTTTATTTTCCCATTGTAAGAATCATAAAATAGGGTAAAAGTTATATAAAAACTTCTTCTTGAGTTTTAAATTTTTAAAATACATACGGATATAAGTGGAATAATTTCATGTTCCATTACAAATAGAAATCTCT
Organism: Acrochordus granulatus; assembly: GCA_032468055.1. Taxonomy (NCBI): domain Eukaryota; kingdom Metazoa; phylum Chordata; class Lepidosauria; order Squamata; family Acrochordidae; genus Acrochordus; species Acrochordus granulatus. The sequence goes on from JANHZU010001169.1 coordinate 164,035, forward strand.
ACAGCAGAATGCAAACTGTCCATATTTATTAAAACAATTAAATTTGCGAAGTTGTTTAAGTCAAATGCCTAGAATGTACTTGAGACCAAAAATCCACCGGGATTTTTTTTAAGCACATTATCCAAAGGGACAGGAATCAAAAAAATAAATGCAATGAAACTGAAAACTGATATGGGAAAAGTAGATTAAAAAAGTGAATAGTTAGTAGACAAGAAAGTGACAAAATATTTTAGCTGAAGAAAAATTACAAATGGAGTTTGTTATATTTAAAGCAAACATTTCCATGTAGTTCTCAACTTACAAACATTCATTCAGTGACCCTTTGAAGTTACAATGACACTGAATGACTGGTGATTATGACTGGTCCTTGGAGTTTTGGCTGTTCCAGCATCCCTGCAGTCATGCAACTGTGATCAGAATGCTTGGCAATGACAACTGGTTGCTATGTGCCAAGTGATCACCTGATCGCCATTTGCAATATTTCATGCCACCTTCCCCCAAAAATCAAAGGGGAAGCCAGTAGGAAAGATAAAAAATAATTGGGATAAGTCTTTCCTAACCTTCCACTCTCCCTCAGTTCCTCTTTGCTTGCACTGATCATTTGCACCCCCTTATTTGTCCTACCCCAACCCACATAATACCTCTCACTTACCCTCACTGATTAGCATCTCTTATGCAGTTGTGTACGTACCTTGACCTGTGCAGTGACTCTCACACACCCCTTTGCATCCCTCTGCACTTCATCTTGCATGCACTTTCACTCTCCCTGACCTGCGCAGTCCTTCTCACATACCTAAACTGTAGTGCATCTCTCACATACTCTTGCACATCTTCCCTAATCACACGGTGTCTTTTGTACACCTCCTTGCACTTTCATGAACCCTCCCTATGGTGCATCTCTTCTATGCCCTCCCTGATCCTTCCCCACACTTCCCCCCTGCTTTGTCCTCAACCTGGCAGCAGCCGCTTACCGACCTGCAGGCGTGGGACTTGCAATTTCCTGCTGGCTTCCATGCTGACTTTGGTTGTGGAAAACTGACAAGAAATTGCCAATGACGGCAACCAGGACTGCAGGGATTGCTGTTGCTCAGTGATGCCATTGTGCTTTTTGAGCACATCACTTAGCAGTGGAAATTCCAGTCCCAGTTGTCATCATAAGTCAAGAACTACCTATATGTCAATCACTCATACAAATCCACAATGGCTTATGACTATTGTTGTGAGATGCAAAATACAGTATATAGATTTTTTTCATATTTTGCTATTCTTTGCAATGTGAAAGATCTTTAGATATTTTGAAGGTGAATCCAGGTCTTTAATTCCCAATAGACTAAAGGCTTCTCTGCAACTGAGCATATGCAACCATACATGTATGCAGTTTGGAGATGGTTGCACAGCTGTCCCATTCATACTCCTGCGAATGTGAACGTTCCAGCTAGGGGGCACTCAAACAACAAAGTTGTCTTCTGCCTACCTCCCAGCAGGAATCAATCAATCAGCATGCATTTTGCTCACCTCTGCAGAACATGCAGTTGAGATTTGGGTGTGCATGTTTGACTTTCTGCGACCATCTGCAGCCTCCACTTACCCAAACCCCCCTGTGCTGCCTAGCTATGTGTTGACACCTATGCCCAGTTGCGGAGAAGCATAAACCAAGCTTTAGAGGTCTTTTTAAAGACAGGATTCCAGTGCAAGCAAGGCAATGAACAGTGGCAATAATGTCTAAGAGGCAAAAAGAGGCCAGGCAAGACTGCTGTTGAAAATAATCATGGTACATTTCTTTCTGCCTTTTCTCTGACATGCCATAGACTTCACAACAAGCACTGCTAGTAGTTTCTGTAGGATCTCTGCCCAGAAAAAATTGCAAATGTTGGAAAGTCATTACGAGCATAATGCTTCCTATTTGTTCAACAACATGCAGGAAATTAGATGCAGAGTCTCTGTTGTGGCTTACAAAGGTTTTCCTTAAATTCTAAATGATAAAATTCTGAACATGCTGCTAAGATCCAGCAAAGAACCCCTGAGTAAATTATATGCTGGAAGTTACTACTAGTGACATAAATGCCTATGAAACAATTGAATTTCAAATAAAAAATAAGACTGACACATTGGTAATAATCAAAGACAAAATAGAAGCCAACCATGTAACAAGCTATTACGTCATAGTATTCTATTAACTTCACTATCCTTCTTAAAAACTTCACAGATTTGCTTGTAGTTTAGTGAGGAAATTATTTTGTATGAACATAAAATAATCCCTAGGGTCCTCTGAGTGTGTGTGTTTTTATTTTAAAGAAGATTCCTTAAATGTATGTACCTTCCTTTTTAGCTGCTTTATGTCAGGATTTCAAGTTCCTGCCTACTATTCCAATAGTGGGCATATTAGTAGAACTAGGAATAATTTCATCACAGTTTTGCCAGCCCGCCTAGTCACAGAAAGGATCTTCTTGATAATGTAGACCTAAAATCACTGGAGAATAAAATCATATATATGCACAAATAATTTATCCTTTGGCTACTGAAGTAAGGATATTTCAAGTTATTTTCCCTCAATGACAGGGACAGAAATAAAATTGCTCTCTTTAAAAAGAAAGCAAATTAATATCGTGATTTAAAAAACAACATATAAAATACTACAAAACTCATGCACTGAATTACAAGAACTAGTGTCTTTATATGTAATTATTAAAATATATGCTTCTTTTATATTTCAGTAATTACTGTTATAAGTAAACCCCATTAAACCTAATTTTTAAAAAGTGTAATTAACAAATCCTTTAAAATATTCACTTTAAAAAAGCGAGATATAGCATTTACAAAAGCAAAATAAATGAAATATTGAAAATAGGATATATTCAATAAATGTAATCAAATCAAGAACTTGTAACCTGCTCTGAATTGGTAGGATATGGGCAACAGTTTTGGCTTGTGATGTTGTCTCTAAATGTAGTCTCTAAAGATCCTAGTTTGTACATAATATCCCAAACATCTTAGTATAAAATTGGACTGTAGTTGCATTTGTGGCATGCTGGTCAAAATGTACAAGAACCAACTGATACCATATATTATAAAAAAGGATGTAATTGAAACATGATTGGATAATGATTGAATAATGCCACAATGGATAGAAGAGACCAGAACCTATGGCCCTATTTGGTGATTGCTGTAATATATGGAAGATTGCAACTTGAAAGAGAAAATGATGCAGAATGTGATTTGACAAAAGGAAATAAAAACTACAGTAGATAGATTGTGTGTCTTTATCACTAAGATAAAAAGAAAGAGGAAGGATGTAACACTTCTGAACGAAGGCAGTGAACTTGTGGTGTAAAACTGATTGATAAATGCAAGGAAATTAAGATGTAGGCTTGGTTCTGAAAGAAAGGGGTAAAATTTATGTGTGAATTGATATCATCTAGGTTGTGTGGTATGCATGAAATGAGGAATTTGTAAATTGAAGTCCCTTGAATGTTATGCTCTGGCAAATAGTGATAACAAAGAACCAAAGATGTACAAGTGAAAATGATGCAATAATTCTGAATGATTAAGATCCATAAGGAAAAAAATATGTTAGGTGATAAATTGGATGGCTAGAAGACAGGACAAGAGGAAATAATAAAAATAATTGAACTATTTGGAGTTTAAGAATGAATGAGAATGATGATCAATGGGTATTAGTTTAGAAAAAAAGTCTACTACAAATACAGTGTTTAAGAAAAACACTACCAGAATCAGTTCATGTATACATATGTCAAAGAAATGAATATTAATCTTAAAGTATGACTTAATTCATTGGTTATGATTAATTTCAATTAGTGAAGAATATTAAGAAGTGAGAGATGGTGAACGCAGGACAAACCACTTTTTTGGAGGTGTCAAATGGATCTTGGGAAAAATGGACTATGAAGAACGAGAACAAAGTAAAAGAAACTAGAGTGAAAATAGAATCAAGGTAGGAAAATTCCCAGTTGAAACAAATAAAAATGGCTGTGTAACTACATACTTCCAAAATTATTTGAAGACAAAATATAAAAGTAAGTCAACTACAGTGAAAATGGGATACTTAAGGATTGCGTGTAGTAAAAGAAGAGCAAATTGGATCAATAATGAATGGTTACTAAATAGATCTTGAGTAAATACAAAAGTAAGGATCAAATTGCAAAACAAATATATGAAGGAAAAGGCAGACAAAAAGGGAAAGACCAAAAATGTTATGATTAGATTGAGTTCATGAGATCTTCACCAAGAAAGCAGAAAGAAAAGTCAAATTGTGAAGTGGTCTATGGGTTTAGTGGATGCAAAGATGGCTTGCAAGAATAGATCCGAACACATGTTTATGTATGAATACATATATGGGGCATCTGAATAGTGGTAGTTGTATTTCCTTCCCTTCCTTTACCTCATGTCTTTAACCTCTTATTATTTCTTACTCCCATTATGTTTTCATGTATTAGCATAATGCTACTTATCTCTAAAAGGAATAATGTGATGGCCATATAGATGTAGTTATAGACAGACACATATGAGTGTATGAGTGTGAGTTGTATAAATAGATTTAGAAAAATAGCAGATTGCATTCCTCTTTGCCACTAAATCCATATTAATAAGTGCAGGTTCAGACTGAATAATTTCACAGGGATTAAATTTAGCTTATATTTCTAACCAGCTAAGAACTCATTTAGGGATCTGCATTGCTTGCAGAGACATCCACAGGGGACTTAGTAGGAAGTGGATAACAAAAAAAATGTCATGCCTTTGCATCACAAGCTCTATCCCCTTTCTATATGAATTATGATGTTATATACCTTTATGTGGTAAAGTACCGCCTATATGTAGTATTTGCAGTATGGCAGGTAATACTGCTTTGGTCATTTTTACAAAAGTTTTGAATCCTATAGACATCTTATATTTCGGTCTAGATGAGCCATCTGTGTTTCTCTACCCAGGCAATTTCTTTAAAAAATGGAGCAAATACTTCATTTCCAAGGCACACTGAAAGCATAGATCTGTACTCTCAATGTTATGCTTACATTAATTTGCTTTCATGTGAAGAAATATTTTTGTGAAAAAAGGTTAATTCAATAAACATTATGGACAATATATGAATATATGGTTAAGGGCAGATCATTGTGTGCAGGCTACCGTCTTATACTTCACAGATCAATGATGCCTAGCGATCATGTATCAAAGGTAAGATTTAGATTACAAATACAATTAAAAAAAAACAAGCTGGTCAAAAGGTAAACAAATGAAGAGAGGAGCTGAAATCACTTCTTATCAGGGATGCTGCATGGTTTATGGCAGGGGTACAATATTTTTGGCTAAGGATTCTATGAATCCCACAAGGGCCTTTTTTATATCTCCCAAAGTGGGTAAGGACTAGAAGTGCATGTTTTTTAATTGGTGAGGGGCTTAAAGGGACACAATGAGCAAATGAAACACTGAATATATTGTATTTTAGGCACACATTTCAACACTTAATCCCTCTCCGTTCCAACCCACATTTGAAGTGAACCCCTTGATTTGCCATGCAAACCTGATTTCTTCCTTCATCTGATGGAAGTTGCTTGATGGACAACTGTCCTTATCACAATGTTTTTGCCAAAGTGATTTATGTTTTCTGACATATGAGGAAAATAAAAATTCCACAATCAGAGGGAATATTTGGGTAGGACACCAGCCACCAATTTTATACAGTCCCATTCTGAGACTCTTGATCATGTCAGTGATCATTCATTATTGAATATTAGGTACTGGCATTTATATAGCTAAGGGATTTTTAATACTACAAGCTGTCATGTAGTTGCTTTATTGCAGAATTGTCCATATATCTTTTTCTTATCTAGATTCTATGTTTATCAGAGCCTGATAGTATTTTCATACTAACTTTTTTTTTAATTGTACAAGCATGCCACTCACCTGACTAATAGTGCTCATAGCCCTCATGTAGCTCTCATTCCGGGAACGGAACTTAGGAGACGTAAGCAAAGCTGCAGGATCCAAGCTATCCAAACTCCTATTGATTGAAACTTCACTCACTGCCCTCAAGTAACTGTGGCTTCGGATTTGAAGTTTTGGGGAATGTTCACTGGATATCCTTAAAAGAAAAAAAGCAACAATAAGTCACTGTGCCATATCTACATTACATCTATGATAATTAAGGACAATACTTTGTATCACAGTAGAACAACCACTGGCTCTTACAGTTCTACACAAAAAAACAACTAGTGTCCCATAGCCAGATTTCAGAAATGATTTGCCTTTGCTTACTTTCTAGGGCCGAAGGAAAATGGCTGGCCCAACATCACCCAGCTGGCTTAATGCCTAAGGTTGTAGTAGAACTCATGGTCCGCACATTTCTAATGTGTGGCCCTAATCACTACAAAAAATGGCTCTTACAGTTCTACATGAAAATTCTACATGAAAAAATAACTAATTACAAACTATGACAGAACTTCATGATATCAACTTGAAGGTTAGATGACAGGAAATCCAATTCAATGGAAGTTGAACTTGGATATGAATTTTTAATACACACTATTCATAGACTTTTTAAAAAATGCTTTTCCAAAATTGGTTTGCCAATCACCTCTTTATTGTTTCTTTGCATGGGTTGAAGCAGAATTGTTCTCTTCTAAAAAAACTAGAGCTAATTTGAAGAGTATTTAAGTATTATTACCCAAAAGCCCTCAGAGGTTTGTGCTGCCCTGTATATACCTGAAAAATCTGCTGTTTGGACAGTCTGATGATTGCTAGCTTATATAATACAATACAGTATAATTCATTGTACATGAAATAATGGATAATGGGATTTGAGCAGACCTGTTGCTTAATAATGGATGGTGTAAACTTACATGATGTACTACATAAGCCTGTAGGAAAAACTAGAATGATTCCTATTCATTTTTTAACTGATCTCATCCATCTCCTATCAACCATATACAATAATTCTGGGAACTATTATTTTAATCATACTGTAGCATAGGTTGAAACATAGTCTTTAAACATATACATACAGAGAGAGATTGATTTAAGGCATATTCATGTCAGTAAAGTTAAAGTAAACTAAATCTAAACACTGACTTAGTTTGAACTCAGTGTTTTCCATAAACAATTCACATATTTTTCAATGAATGTACCTACTAATTGTGCATCTTAAAATGTGCATACTAAACAGGAGCTATCATAAATAGAAAAAAAACCCCTTTCATTTGTCAATCCATTCAAAATAATTGATAATTTAGATCACTTGTCCCTAGATAACTGTATCTAGATGAGAAAGAAAGGAGAAATTAATTTCTGTGTGGGTCTCTCAATACAAGGATTTTAAAAGTAAAGACAGACATTCTAAAATGATAAATATGAGCCATTTCTAGTGAGGAAAAGCCTTTTCTCTTTCTGAATCACCTCTGTTCACTGAGACATTAACAAGTTAGAAAGTTCTGGAAACATAAGAAAGGATGCTGATTATTTTCAGTTATGAAAAATATGAAAAAAATGTTGAGGAATGAGCCTGTGGACATATCTTGATTGAGGAAAACCAAGCTGCCATTTCATGTTCTGATTTTACCAATGTTCTAAAACACGCATTGGACTTATTTCTGAAGTAGCCATTTGATGTTAACTTCTTTTGCTGAAAATGATGATGTGGCAATTGCACATGGAGTGTTGACTGCCAAGAGATAACCGCCACAAATATATATTTGCATAAATCCTACTGTGGCTGTCCTTTATAGAAGCCAATCACAAACACATTGACTAAAAGTACCAAAAAAGAAAGCTGTCTTTGAAACAGGAACATCACACTTTTCTCTAACCTTTAAAAGCTCTTCTGTCTTCCCTCAGTGGAATTGCCAGGTCCCATCTGTTCATATTTTTAACTGCTCATCCTGTCAACACTCAGCAACCAGGTCAATTTTTGACAAATGGGGCCACTTTGAAATTGTTCAAAGGAGGACTATACTGTTATAAGGAAATGCAAATCAACATCTAAAGTTCAGTGTAAAATAATAAGTGAGGTAGATAGCTGCATGGAACTACAAGCTCCTTTTCTCCACTATCTCTTTCAAGTCTGCTATAAACAGACATAATTTTAAAAGAGTGGATGATTGGCAAGGAAAATATTAAATATTAATAGTGTACAGATGTATTCTCATCTAATTTGAGCTACCAGATCAAATCATTTTTTCTGAATCATTGAATTGATTCAGTCATCTGATTCAATCAAGAGATCTAATCATGTTGCCTTTGAAACAAATATTTGAATTAAAACTTTGCATAAACCTATCAAATCCCTTTTCTCTCCCTTATGCTTTCATTCTTGATTTATTTTTGGCTGATTTTTTTAAATAACTTAAGCCCAGAGACAAAAAAACCATGGTATAGTCTCTACCTTCCCCATAAGTATGTTGTATAAAAATTAAATAGATTTTGAATTAGCAGGTGTTATAATGTCTTTGGACCTCATGCAGTCTAGTAACACAATAAATGAAAATCTATCTGCAATACCAAATCATAGTTTAAAAGTTTCATGGTTAATACAAATGCTAGTAGTCATAGCTATGATTCTTTGAATTTCAAATTGGCATATTTGTTCATCTCCTTTTTTAACCTCAGCATATATTCAGAGACTTAATTTTAACATTAAAGTAAAATAAACTGAAAGTAAACATGGAAGGAGACCAAGAATAGGCATGTTGAACATCTTTTTGATTGCATATGCCATATTCCAACGGGGAAAAGGATTATGTTTCCTAATGCACATGCATTGTATCATATTACTTTAAAGGAATATAGAGAGAAAGTTGTCGCCTTACAGAAAGATACTATCATTCATTCTGTTACGAAATATGATGGAAAGAGAATGTTCAAATTGTTAACCATGTCAGAATTCTTTCATATATTTAATAAAGGGCTATAGAACTTTTTGTTGCATTAATTATATTAGCTGCTAGTCCAATGTATTACAATAATCAGTTCAAAGATCTACCCATGAGTATGGATCAGCTCAAAGATCTGACCATGAGTTTAGATCTGGGTTACATGAAATCTGGCCCTCTCTTGAATAAGTCTGAGAGTGTTGAAATCATTTAGAAATCCTTCCTTCTTCCTGCATCATTTTAATTGTAGACTTTGAATATACTACTACATCAATTAGCATAGCTTTTTTGAACATTGAGAAAAGCCTTTCTTGTCGAGATGGTGGGGTCTGAGTAGTGATTAATGTGCTGTGGTTGGGTGATCACAGAAAGATTTTATTGTCACCTTCTGTCCTCATTTAATCAGATTCAAATTACCTAGATCGAGCATGGAACTTACTGTATTTCTGAAGAAATATTTTCCACAGGAAATGGGTATGAGTGGGTTTGCAAGTGCAATAGTGTTTCTTGTCAAAGAGAACACAAGGGAGAATTCTCTCAGATAACCTCATATCCAGCCCATTGGGCAAAAGAAGGAAAATGCTATATTTGCATATGCAAATGAGTGCATATGCTGGGTGTGGACATATCTGCAGCTTTCTACCCAGCAACAGGCAAAACATTTGCCCGCACTTGCATTAAGACTAATGGACAATGGAGAATTTCAGAAGTCTGGAACAAGAGTGCAAAGCTGTAAATCAATGTCTGCAAAAAACATGAATGTCATGCTGATGGTGAGTCAAAGGACAGTCAAAGTTTGCAGCTGCTAATCTTTTGAATGACAAACTCAAAATGAAACATATTACAACAATATAAAGCAAAACTGGGAAGGTGAAATGGCTGTTAAGGTCACATCTCCTTAGAAGAGAGGCAACGTTGTCAGCAGTAGAGATAATGAAAGTTGATCCTGACACCAGTTGCATTCAAGAGAACTTGACTGCAGTCAGTTCTTTAGGTCAGTTCTTTAGTGACCTAATCAAGTACTGGAGCAAAAGTACTACTTTTCAATTTTGTTTTCATGGAGTTTCCTCAGCTTGCCTACATCTAGCTCCTAGCTTATCCAAACACAGCATTCTCACAATAATTATACATGTGAAAGCAGCATATTGAAGAGGGAAAGTTATCATGTTATAATAAATAATCTATTAATTTAATCTAGTGTAATATATTACATTTGTGCTCTTTCTTTTCTTCTAGGAGCTGAAAAGCAGTTTGGCGGAGATGTATACCTAAAGCTTTCTCTCTGGTGAAAACTAAAATGATTTGTGATTTCTTCATGCAAGAAAGACAATATAATCTCTGATGTACCATATATTTTTTTTTACTTAGCCATGGAAAGGAAGATTTAATTGTGGTCAAGAAAGCAGAAAACGTAGAAGACCAAGGTGAGGACTCACAGGAAACCACAACAGAAATAACAATAAGTAATATTCAAAACCTCAGTGTGTAATGGTACATGGGCTTGACTTTTGGAGACTAGGTCCAGAGACACTGCCTATGGAATAGTCAGATAAAAGATACCATAGTTTATTTCTGGATAGTGGGTGGGGCAAGAGACTCAGAAAAGGATAATTTATCAGAGTACAGTCGAACTTTGGATTGCAAGCACCTTGGTGCACGAGATTTTCTCAAGACAAGCAACATTTTTTTCATAAAATTTAATTTGGTTGACAAGCAACAACTCGCAAGGCAAGCACTGCATGATGAGCTCGCGTGAGAAATCTCACAACGGAGCCAATGGTTCTTCTCTCTCACTGCGTAAAAAGCATAAATTAAATGAAAGGCATTGAAGAGAAAGAACACAAAAACACACACACACCCTTGTTGCCCAGCACCATACAGCCCATCCCCCTGCTGCCCATCTCTTCTCCCCTCGCATAGCACAGAGGAGGTTATGATGAGAAACATTTCCAAACTGCCCAGGAAAGACCCCCGGAAAGACGTTACTGAGGGAAAAGGGAAAAGGCCATTTTGCCTTGAGCGATGGCAGCAGCAGATCCTCCTGATCCAACAGGGAGTGCAGACAGCAGACAGCCTAGCAGCAGCCGATGGCCAGTATCTGCCTTGGAGCGGATCCATAAGTTCTGGTTAGTTTGTTCTATTTCTGCTTTATATTTGTGTTAATCATTGTTACTTGTTTCAGATATTAGGGATAATCATTTCTACATAAAATTCCACTGAAATTATTTTTTTGTGAATATTTTTTGGGGCGGATCATCTGACTTTCCATTGTTTTCTATGGGAAACCGTGTTTCAGTTTTAGAGCATTTTGGACTAAGAGCAGTCTTCTGGAATGGATCAATCTTGCAATCAGAGGTTCCACTGTATAAAGAAGTTGTTGGGAGAGATTTTTCAGACTTGCAAGATTCTGTTAATGTAGCCTTATAATAAAGTAGAATTAGCTCATATGGTTCTATTTCCCATCTGGCCTACCTGGTAAGGTTGACATATATTTCTACAGATCTTCAGAAACAGATCTATGCTTCTAGATTCATAGTATATGGGAAATAAATAGAGAGTATTAGAAATTATAACTGGAAAGACAAAAATGATCTGATAAACATAACTGTAACTTGCAGGGGTGATACTTACAATAAGTACAAGGCATCTGCTGAGGATCTAACTGTGCTAAGAGCTAAAGGTTCCAAAAATGTTTGTTCTTTCTTGCTAACAATTTTATTTGTTAATAAAAGCCAGGTTCTTTTACCTTTTTATTCAAGCAAACAGTCCTCAGAGCAAACAAGCAAGCTATTTTTTTCCACTCAGCATTTTTAATTTCAGTATCCTGGCTACATTCCTTAGTAAGTAATAGCAAGAATGATTTATGGTTAAAGAAGATAAGGTCATCTCCAGAGGTTCTCTCCCATTTTTTCCTGAAGTCCGAATTTTAAACTCTCCTTTCAAACAGTACTTAGTCAAAGTAGAATACAGTGGTGCCTCACAAGACAAGATTAATCCGTTCCGGAAGAACGCTCTTAGTGCGAAATGCTCGTAAAGAGAAA
>JANHZU010001169.1:181519-195474 GCA_032468055.1 Acrochordus granulatus
AACATTGCCATCTGAAGGAAAAAATAACAACAGCTTCTCACTTCCTAGTAGGATAATGGGAGTAAAAGAGCGGAGGTGTGATTTCATGATCACAGCAAGCTGTGTTTTATTCAGAATTTTAACTATGATGTTCAAAAAGTGTTCTGTAACCACATGGAAACCATGGCATGGGGAACAGCTTGTAGGAGGGAGATTGTGAGGTGGGCTAAAGAGAAAATATATTAAAAGAAATCAGAAAGTATTTCTGCTTATGTAATGTGACCATAATGCAGCTCTGATTTTTTACTCAAATGAAAAATATTGTGGTTAGTGAAATACTCTGCCTTCTTATCATTCTCCAAAAATGTAAGATTTATGAGTTGGGAATGTCTAGTATTGGAAATCAGGTAGATTCTATAGAACCATATTCTATGCAGTGAAGGGAAAAATGTAGTCATAAAACTAGACTACACAAATTAATTCCTCATTGCCCTAATACTTCCAGAAATTGTGTTGCAGTGATCTTTTTAATGCAGTCTGTTTGGGGTTGTAATCAAAAAATCAATGGCAGTTTAGGCGAACTGAAGTAAACCCATACTGTTTAAGGAGTATTCTGATTCATAAGATGCAGCTCACATTTCTGCCTAACAGACCTAGTATTTTAGTAATACAAGGATTTCACAGTTTTGCTGGTCATTTGAGGTGATCTTATTTGCCAAGAATCTAGCCTTCTAAGATGATTTTGCAAACTCTGCAGAGACTGGTAAAATACTTTTTATATTAAAACAAGAAACAGGACTGATAAGACTGATAAGTCAAGTTAGACAGTTATATAAGGGAAATTAATTTGCTTCATTTTAATATCAATATAGTTAGTTTTTATTTACCAACTGTATACAGGTACTAATAGACTAAATCTGCACTTCTAAAAAGTTTGCATTGGAGTTTTCAACTCAGAAATATGCAATAAACTTATATTAAAGAAAATCACTTGCAAAAATGAATATTATGAAAAATAAATATTACCAATTGCACAATTACAAATATATTCCAAAAATCTGTATTGATGAATTTAAATTGTATGAGTTTTCAAGTGAACAATTTTGAAGGTTTTTTAAAATAATACTGATGCAGAAAGAGGAGTAGGCTATGAATCTAAGATTTTAAAAAATTAGAAATGTTCTGAATCTTTTCCCCATCTCACCATTGATTTGCCCTGAGAAAAAGATTTTCTATCACAGTACTAAATCAAAAATTGATTTAATTTTAATAAAAAACAAATTAATTAAATTACTATATTAAAAAGAAAAATGATCTGTATTTTTAACAATTTTTTTCAACAGAACCAGTTTAGATAATGGTCACCATTATCATGCAGAAAAGCCAAAAAAGTCTGAGATAATCATGTCTAGTTAAATAGGGATTTCTATCACCTGAACACAAATATTTTTGGAAATGCCTATCATCTTTTCCAATATCTGTGCCTACTCATAGCAATGGGTAGATGGTGAGTATCATGTGCATTTCTGATGTAACAGGAAACTACAATATCAACTTATGCATAGCACATAAACACATTAAACTGCAATTTAGATAACTCTTAACATATCAACTGGTAACATAGGCACACTCATACTCATGTCCATATTTGGTAGTCCAGAAATCTAACTCTCTGAACATCTTTGAATTTTGTATCCTATAATAATTATTGTTAAAACAGACTTACTTGAGAGTTGTGAGTTCTGTAAGTGATGGCTGAGTGGCCTTAAGATAGCTCTCTCTGCGCGCAGCAATCTTTGGAGATGGCTTTGGGCTAGTGTCAGAGTCCCCACTGTCATCATCTCCCATGGCTTTAATATAGCTGCCACTACGCATTCGACGACAAGGAATCTCTTCATCTTTGCCACGAGGAGTATATCCAGACCATTCATCTTGAGGAACCTACAGTGCCAAAAATTAAAAAAAAGAACTCTTTTCAGTTTGCACAGATAACTCTGATGCTAAATTTAAGCTTGCAGTGTAGGGTCAGGGGAAGCTACAGCTGATTCTGTGACTATATCAAGGTATACTATACCATGATGAAATTTCTTTGTGCACATTCACTGCAATAGTCAATTGCAAATAAACTGCTTAAACTGAATGGGCATATCTAATAAGATTCTCACAAATGAGGCATTAAGCTTTCAGTCTATATTACTGAAGCATTTGTGTGTGTAAACCTAGCCATATTTACAACTTCCTCTGATGGACAAGGTGACAAAGGGACATCATCAAATTCTCAAAATTTTGAGAAAATCTCAACTGTTTTTTGGCTTGTGCTCTTTGTGAATAGAGAGGAGCCACTAACTTTTCCAGGATTCAGCTCCTTTGATCTATTAAATGGAAGAAAGCCTGAAGTGATGGGTTTCTTGTAGCAATAGAAGTCTGGGCCAGTGAAGTTCCATCAGCAAACAATTTAGCTGACCATGTTCTTCTACAAAAGGAGAGGTTGCAAAAACAAGTTACGCCCCACAAGAAAAGATGAAAATGGGACAAGACATACTAAAGTACTGATATGATATTAAAATCAGAGAAAATCTCTTGTAATATGAGACAGTTTTGCTTTAGTTGTATAGTCACAAATGCTCTGATAAAAGAGCAGATATGGGAGTTGTGGGGAAAAGACTGAGAAAGATACATAGCAATATAATGAAATCAATAACAGGAAACTAAGTCAGTCACTGTTTATAGTTGATTATATAGTAGTATATAGTAGGATTGCTATATCAATTAGTATTTAAAAAGTATACAAAAATTAAACAAAAGCTTATTATTAAGAGCAAATGGAGGGATATGTTTTGTAGCTAAAAATATATGTATTTCTACTTTTGATTGGAATTTTATGAAAAACTTAGCAGGTTTCATAGGAATGGTACTGTGACTTCTCTAAAATTAAGATTTCTAGCTTGTCTTGCACTTGCTGATTATAATCATCATACAAAATTTTGTCAATCCAGAAAATACAGACATTCCCAGATTAATTGAAGATTTATAATTAAAGTGCTTCAAATCTTTAGAAGTAATCTTTGCTTGCTGGGTTCCGTTTGATGAAGAATCATAATTTTAGGAGATTAAAAAGAAATTCCTAACAGTAATCAGTAAATATATCACAGAATCTCACTTTTTTGGGTATTGATCTATCCATGCCATTACAATAATACTGATTTGTATCTATAGGTAGTCCTTGAGTTATGACAGCAATTGGGAATGGAATTTCCATTGCTAAGTGACATTTTTCCATTGTAAATTTCAATGTCATGTGACTGCGTTGCTCAGCGATGGCAATCCTGACAGTTCTGATTGCCGTTGTATCTCAGGACTGCAAAGATTGTTAAGTGGGAAGTGGCAGGAGTCCCAAGCAAGCAGGACAGAGGGTGGGAGCTGTGGGTGAGAGTTAGGGATGAGTGGGTGCCACAGAAAGATGCTATTGAGCATGTGTGGGCTTGGAAGTGTTGCCAGTACACACTATGGCATGCAGGTGAGCATATAGGTGCTATGGGAAGGTGATAAAGCAGGAGTGGGAGTGATGTTCAACCATCTGCTGGTTTCTCCATTGACCTTGCTTGTGGGAAGCCAGCAGGGAAGGTTGGAAATGGTAACACATGACCGCAGTTGGAAACCAATCATGCAATTATGGGGATGCTGCAATGGCTGCAACTTTATGGAATGAAAATGATTTTCATTTTCATTCCATAAATCTGTCTTAGATTTAAAGAAATTTAAATCTAAGACAGATTTTCTTTGATAGACTTTGATAGATAGTATCCATGGGGGTCAAGGAAAGATGAAATATGCATTTCAATATTGTGATTTCACAATGCAAATCCCAAATTGTGGAACTTGGTCAATTTGGCATAATGAGAGTAAGCATAGGCCTCTGTCAATAGATTTAGTAAATTCATTTTCCTATTCCATGCATGGAACATCAGCCCAAAGATGGATTGCATGGAACGTCAACCCAAAAATGGCATTTGGAATATGTCACAAATATAAATATAATGAGTATGTGCACCTAATTAATTAGATGAATAAACCTGGCAAAGAAAATTACTTTTACTGACCCAAAGACAGAACAATTCAGAACAGTTAAAGACTGAAACAGAGGAAAGAGGTTCGTTCCCCTTTACCTTATAAACTGAGCAATATATACACTTCACTAGCAACCTAACAGCCTATAAGAAACACTTGCTATATTAATGAGAAGTAATTCTGGACAATACTGAATTCTAGAGATATATCTTTTATTAAAAACTGTTTAATATATAATCTTAATATCCAAACTGAATAGGCTAAAGACCCCTGCAGGGAATATTAATTCCACAGCAGCATCAATCTAATTGTCTGAAATCTTATTTGCTATTTTATTGACTTAGTTGAAGATCATAATTGCTTCCTTCCAATTTGGTGTAGTAATTTAGGCATCAAGCTAGAAACTGGGAGATTGTAAGATCAAGTCCTGTGATATGCACAAAGTCGTCTTGAATGACCTTGGACCAATGACTTCCCCCCAACCCTAGGAAGGAAGCCATGGCAAACCAATTCTGAAAAATCTTGCCAAGAAAACTGCAGAGACTTGTCTAGGAAGTCTCTGAGGATCAGACACAATTGAAGAGAAGAAAAAAAAAGCACTCTGCATCAGTAAACAGCTGAATTTTTGTAAAATTTTTTGAAGTATAATTCTAATCTTTAGACTTCAATGTACTGTACGTCCTTTTTCCCCATAGACAGAAGAGATAATTGCAATGTATAAAGATATTCTCTCCAAAATAGTTTCCATTCCTGTTTTTTTCGCATTTGAACTTTATAACAAAATAATACATAATACAAATGAAAGACTTAATTCTTTAGCTGGTTTTTTTAAAACATCCCTTTTTAAAGACACTTCATTCGTTTGGCACTTTACCCTGGAACAAGCAGCAGAAGCAGTGCAGCCAAGTTAGAAGGAGATTCTACATTTGTGCTTCTCAACCTTGGCAACTTGAAGATGTGTATATTAAAACTCCCAGAATTCCCCAGCCAGGATGGCTAGCCAGAGGATTCTGGGAGTTGAAGTCCACACATCTTCAAATTGTCAAGGCTAAGTAACACTGTTCTACCTATGGTGCCAAATCAACTCTTCACCTGCTTTCCTGGCTGGGCGTTGAAGTTGATAAAACAAGTTTCAGAAGGCCTTAAAGTCATCTCTAGTAATATGGCAAATGTTCTATTTTGAGGAATGTTGTTCTGAGCCTATTTTGAGCCTAGTCTATTTTTGAAACACTCAGAATAACCCAAATACTCTCAGGTAATTTCTCTATGCAGATTTTAGCGAAGCTGATATTATCCTCTTTCCCCAATCTTGTCTTCCCGCAAGGTTCTAGAAAGAAGTAAAAAGAAACCCCTACCCTAGAACTGACTCTTTGGTGTGGGATTTAATTTGATTGCTAATAATACAGGGATGACTGCTGAAAAAGAAACAAGGACAATTGGAGAAATTAATTATTGAACACATTGCATATGTTTAAGACTGTGATTCTATTTCAGGGATGGATTAGTATCATCTTTCAAAGTTAATTACATATGTGGTGATCTCCTTTCCATGTTTATCCTCATAAACCTTGGAGATTTACACACTGAGACAAAGTAAGAGAGATTGGAGAAAATGACCATGTGGCAGAGCAGCCATTTGAAACCGGCCCCTTCTGGTGCTAGTCTGGCAGCCTCAGCATTATCTCGCACCAGCTCAGTGAAGCATGAATGAGCCAACCTACAAATCAAGACAACTGTGTTTTTCTCCTTAAGGGATTTGAAAGGCTGAAAGAAAAAAACGAACCATGATACATTTTTATTTCAAATGTCAACATTATCCATCTCATTACAATATTGTTTTAATAAACAAAAAGTTTGAAATGAATTAGTTTTTCTCAGAAGATTAGTCAAAATTCAAGTAATTTCCTTACAGTGGTGTTTATGAAATCTATACAGTATTTGGCTTTAGCATATAATTCAAATAAAGTATTTAATATAATTAAAACACAGGTCACCGTTTTTCTGTCTCCCATCCAAAATAAAATTTGTCCAGTATAAAAGTTTCTATCATATATGTATACCAAGCAATTATTATATTCTTAGCAAGGAAGTTACTACTCTTTATTATCTATTATGTTTTCTGAAACATACAACAGATAAATTATATTCTGCATACTTTAATACAAATTAGTAACATGTATTAATACATGGAGTATGATACTGTTTTTCTATAGCTTACTTTAAATTAAGCTGATGGATAAAATAACGAACAGCACAGTAACATTTTTCCAAGTAAACTGTAGGCTTTTTGTGTTGCTTTCATACAATTATAGTCCTAAATAAAACAAAATAGAAATAAACTGACAATAAAAGTAAAATAGCATGGTAAATAATTGATGCAAGAACATTCCTTACATATCTGTACTCCAGCTGAAACATAAATACCATATATCACACATTCTCCTAAAATAGATTCCCTTCCTTTCTGTTTTTTTTTTCAGGGGGGAATCTTTTCACTTATAATTTCTATGATCTTACCTTGTAAGGTGAAAAAGCAAATAGACTTGTTTTGTAGCATAACAAGTTCATTATTCATTTCAATTCTGCTATAGTTTTGTGCAGCTGGGAACATTTAAGCTTCTTTTGGGCTTCGTGACGGCAAATCTGAGTTTGAAAATAAACAGGAGGTCTAGGAAGGAGGAGTGGTTGGCTATCACTCACCACAGGAAAGCAACTAGAACTTTCTATAATATGCAAATATTTAAAGGAAATGAAGTTGCACAACTGAACAACAATTATTAATGATTGCTCAGTAGAGATCTTCAAATCAATACCTTTTAGGATTTATTATGGCTTTTATACATGCTACTAAATATTATTTAGTTTTTGCTAGAATCTATACATTTATTGTCATTCTTCAAAATAAAAAGGATAAAAATTTGTGCTTATTCCTAAAGGAATAATGTTAAGCCATATATTTAACTTTATTAACTTAAACACATGTTAAAACATGAATGAATGTCATCATTGAAAAAAGTATTTCTGAGGATAATAGATTGGGTGTTGTTTGGGATCTAGTAGTCTTTCCCTTCCCTTCCCCATGTTTTTTACTGGAGAGAAATCAGATTTGTGATGTCTCTAGAACAGGCTTACTTGATATTAAATATACTTGTTCAGCCTTCCCGCTCCCTTTTCATTTCTTTGAACACAGCAATATTTGTGGTTATGAATGCAAGTTGTTTTTGTTTTGTTTTGGGTTTTTTTGGGGGAGGCTTGTGTATATTCATTCATTCATTCATTTTACACCAATTTCTGAAATGAAAAGTGTGATGTAACCATAACATGTTACAATATCTGTATTTATGTTAATTATACATTTAAAAAAACTGTTTGCTATGACAAAGCTCATGTGGTCAACTAAATGTGAAAGAGACTTGGTCTTAGAAATGTATGATTGAATATTATAGTTAATACAAATCTTTCACTTCTTCAGAATCAACTGTAGTCATATGGGATTATAGAAACAATTTCATTTATAAAAAAATGCTCATTTTAGAAAGTACTTCTACATCTG
The DNA here is from genome assembly GCA_032468055.1 of Acrochordus granulatus. Taxonomy (NCBI): domain Eukaryota; kingdom Metazoa; phylum Chordata; class Lepidosauria; order Squamata; family Acrochordidae; genus Acrochordus; species Acrochordus granulatus. The sequence continues at coordinate 189,120 of JANHZU010001169.1, forward strand.
TACATATACAGTGTTTTTTTTCTGTTATGAAACTAAAAAGTGAAACACCAATTTATTCTTAAATGGTATTTTGCAACTTGGAATTATGGAATCTTAGATTTTCACAATAATTTAAAAAGGGGGAAAAGAGGAATTTACAAAACAATTTTATGCTCATACCAACTTAGGAGACAGAATGGAAAAAGTTCAATAAATGTAATTACTTTCATCAAAGCCACCCTCATAAAATCTATGAAAGTGAAGTGCTATGGAATACCCTATTTGCACTTTTGTTTTCAGTCATTCTATCAAAATAGATTATTTTTGGTCAGAAAAAAATAGGAAAGTAAAGTCTTACATGCCAACTTTATTTGGATGATTTGTGAACTGCCATTATGAACTATGCCTGAAAATTAGTCTGGATACAGTCAAAATTATTCACTGTTCCTATTAAAAGCTCTTAATATTATGAAATATTACCTTTCCTTTCCAAAACTCTCATTATTGTATAGTGGTTACCTATTTGGTATTTCATTATTTTTGTAAAGGTAGACCTGTTTAGGTTTAAGCATCATCACCATCATGAGGTTAGTTCCAATCCTTATGGCTTTCAGGAAAGCCTGGGGATTTCCTTATAACAGGAGCATGCACACTGGTTATATTATATGCAACATCTTACTCTCATGATCTTGTTTTATCTATTCTTTTGTTTAAATGGGTTTATAAAATGTTTTAATTCCTGGTTTTATTATAGGCAGCTCAGAATCACTGCAGGTGAAATGGGCAATTACATAAATTTGACAAGCCAAGAAATAAATAAAATGTGTCTATTTTATGTTTTGTTTATTCAAATTTAATTAGTATTATTTACTTTTGGTCTGAGTTTAAGCACAATGAATAAATACTTTAATAGTGATATATGTTAAATCCAGTTGATTCCTAATATGTTGACAAATTAATTTTCATTGCCAAGAAATATTAGCCAGCCTTATTTTGTAATTGGAATTCTTTGTAAATCCTTTTGAAAGTAGGTTTCCAAGACAATTTAGCCTAAAAATGTATATTATAATGTACAGCAGAATTTAAAACCAATAAAACATAAACAAAATTAAAATATTTTCAGTAGAAATAGGAAAGGAGCTAGTTTTTTGTTTTTGTTTTGAGAAAGAATTCCACTGTATTATACCATCATTGAATAAGCTTTGTCCCTGGAACTATATAGTTTTGCCATTACTAGGGAGTTCAGATACAAACAATCCAATTCAACAAATTATACTAAGAGCTTTAAAATAGGATTTCATCTATCTGACAACATATGAGCAAACTATGACAAACTCCAAGAAAGGTAAAACAATAGAAGCAACTAAAATTTATCCATATCATTTAATAGATAGCTTAATGTTGGAATCATTCAGAATTCCACATCAACTGCTACAGTTGGCCTCAATGAGATTTAAGATACATTGCTGTTCAAAGTACCCCCAAATGATAGCAGAAAATAATGCCACATGTCAACAGTGGAAACAAACTTTGTACAAAAGTCAGAGAACCCAAGCTTTATTTATGGATGTAAAAAAGCAATATGGATTAATCTGGGGAAATGAGCAACGTCAAGGCCAAGAAGTTAGAACAAATATGCAAAATGTGATTTATGGAATTTTTTCTCCAATGCTTTAGTAATAGGTCTATAAATCATGTGATCAAGAATGAAGAGGGAGGGGATTTAAAACGAATAGTAAGCAACATTAGATGTTGCATACAATATAACCAGTGTGCATGCTCCTGTTATAAGGAAATCCCCAGGCTTTCCTGAAAGCCATAAGGATTGGAACTAACTTCATGATGGTGATGATGCTTAAACCTAAACAGGTCTATCTTTACAAAAATAATGAAATACCAAATAGGTAACCACTATACAATAATGAGAGTGTTGGAAAGGAAAGGTAATATTTCATAATATTAAGAGCTTTTAATAGGAACAGTGAATAATTTTGACTGTATCCAGACTAATTGCTTCTCCAATTGCATGTCCCAGACAGATCCATTCAAGTCAATCTTACTTTTTACTAGTTTTCCCACAATGACAAATTTGGACCAGGTAATTTTTAAACTCTTATCTTGCTGATGGGCAGAAAGACAAATGGACAGAAAACAAGGTCAAGAAAATATATATGGCTTTTTCCAAGCCAGCAATGGCCAAAAGGGGCTTCTGCATTTTCTTTGTGTAACAAATTATCCTTATATGTGTAAGGTAGAGAGAAAGAGAAGTCTAGTCAGGACAAGTATATGAATGTTGGTTCTTTGACTGTGGCTCTTTGTGTGTGTGTGTGAGAGAGAGAAGATTGTTTCAGATTCACAGAACAGACTGGGAGACAAAGACATCTGGGGAAAAAAGTGGGGGGAGAATCTGTTTTTATATAAACAAATAATGGTGCTAAGATACTACAGTGCTAAAGAAATTTGCAACATGGACTTAGAAGCATTATACATCAACTGTAAACCATAGTATTCTCCATGGGGGTTTACCTCCTTCATTCTAGCTGAAGTCTATATTCTGCCACAGTTGTCTACTGTGGGGTGCTGCAGAACCTAGCTGACCTTATAATTCACACAGGACAAAAATATTCAGACTCTTTACTTATTATTTTAGGACATATTAACAGAGTAAATCTCACCTATGAACTACCCAGATATAGACAGCATGTCAGTTGCCACTAGAGACAAGAATACACTGGATCTACAATACTACAATAAAAGGTGCTTATCGTTCTCTTAGCTGTGCACCCATCAGCTGCTCCAATGTATGATACACCTCATCCCCACCTACAGGCAGCAAATTAAAACTGCAAAGCCTATGTTCAGAACAGTGAAGGAGGCAAAATTAAAGCTTCAGGCCTGCTTTAATTGCACAGAATAGTCTGTCTTTGAAGCTTCTTCAGCAGATTTGAATGAATTTACTGATACTGTGACATCATACATAAGCTTTTGCGAAGACATGTGCATGCCAACCAAAACCTTGTGCACATACAACAACAATAAGCCTTGGTTTACAGTTAAATTCAAACAGCTTCATCAGGCCAAACAAAAAGCCTACAGGAAAGGGGATGGGATCCAGTATAACCAGGTCAGAAATACACTGACTAAAAGATCAGGGTAGCAAAAAGAAACTTCTCTGAAAAACTGAAAAATCAACTTTCAGCTAATGATCCTGTTTCTGTGTGGAGAAGCCTATAGAACATCACTGGATACAGGACTCTATCACCTTCTGTTGAGGAAAGCCGTCAACTAGCAGATGACCTGAATGTGTTCTACTGCAGGTTTGAGAAATAGCCACCATTACCTACCACTAACAACCGCACCTCAGCCACATTAACAGCAGTTATTTCCTCTACAACCACATCCCTCCCTCCTCCGGGATCCTCATCTCCTCCTGGGCCCTCATCCCCTACTGAGTCCTCACCTCTGCTAATTCTGGAAAAAGATGTCTGAAGTCTCCTTCAAAAACAAAAATTCAGAAAAGCACCTGGCTCAGATGGCATGACCCCTTCTTGCCTGAAAACCTTTGCTGCAAATTGGCCCTATCTGCAGGCAGATTTTCAACAGATCACTGAGCTGTGCTATGTCCCTTCTTGCTTTAAATGTTCTACAATCATCGGATTCCAAAGAAAGCCTCTATCAGCAGTATGAATGACTGCAGACCTGTCTCTTTAACATCTGTAGTGGCTGGTACTGGCCCATCTGAAAGTAATCACAGATCTGATGTTGGACCTTCTGCAGTTTGCCTATTGGGCAAACAGGTCAGTGGACGCTGCTGTCAATATGACACTGCATTATATCCTGCAACATCTTGACTTCCCGAAGACCTATGCACAGGCCTTTTGTGGGCTTCAGCTCAGTGTTTAACATGATCATGCCACTGACCCAGATCACTGTCCCTGCCCATACCTGTAAGTGGATAACCAGATTCCTGACACAGGAACAGGTGAGGCTACGGAAAATTATGTCTAGTACTCAGACAATCAGTACTGGCACTCCTCAGGGCTGTGTGCTCTCTCTGCTACTTTTTCCCCTCTACACCAATGACTGCAGCTCTGGATACCTGTCTGCAAAATTCTGAAGTTTGCAGATGAGACAACAGTCATTAGAGATGATTGGAAATTGGAAATTACCTTGATTTTGTCCTCTGAATCAAGATTAATACATTGAATATTTGTTTATTTTTATTTATTAATTAAATTTATATGCCACCGATGTAATATGGAGATGTAATATGGCTATTACATCAGCTGATTAAATACAATTTTAATTCCAGTTTTGGATATTAAGAAATCAAGTTGCACAAAACTCATCAATTATATCACTGCATAATCAAGTGTCAACTGATCTGATTTTAAGACACTTATTTATACATACATACACAGACATACAGTATTGTGCAAAATTCTTAGGCCCCTCTTATGTTTTAGAAAAGTTTTAATGACCATCCATAATTATTTTTGGTCCTGTATTTAGATTCAAACAGAAAGTACAGGGAATATGTACACAAAATATAAATAAATACAATTTTCAGAACAACATGGCTTCTTTAGGCAAAAGTCAGTATTTAGTGTGACCTCCCTTGGCTCTAAGCACATCTTGAACTCTTTTGGGGAAACTATCTTGAAGTTTTCTGAAGTAATCTTCTGATATATCAGCTTTCAGCATTTCCTAGAGTTCTTTAGATTTACATTGTCTTTTATTTCTTTCTCCATCCAGGAGATCCTGTACTGTCTCCTAAACATTCAGGTCTGGACTCTGTGGAGCCAGTCTATGACTGTCAGTGTTTTATCAGCTTTTTTTTTGTTAAATATGATTTCACTGCAGTAGCAGTATGTTTGAGATCATTATCATGCTGAAAAATACAATTGGACCCAGAAATTTCAAACTTCGATTCATCACTCCATAGTACTCATTTTCACTGATCCTCAATCAAAACTTTGTGAGTTTTAATGTATCTTAGCCTTTTCACCTAGTTCTCCTTCCACAAAAGTATTTTCTTGACTGCTATCCTTCCACAAAGACCATTCCTGATCAAGCTTCTTTGGACTGTAGAAGGGTCAGCTTGGCATCCAAATGAAGCTTCCAGATGCTCAGCCAGGTCCTTGAAGAAGAACAAACTCTCAAAGAACAAACTCTGAAGAACTTCTCATCAAAATTTGAAAGTTTCCTTGGCCTTCCGGTCCTTTTTTTGTCCTTGACCTCTCCTGATTCCTCAGATTTCTTAATAACAGCATGAATAACAAATCTTGAATATCCAGTTTGTCTGTCGATTTTCCTTTGATAGTGACCTTGCTGATGCAAAAGTATGATTTTATGTCTGTCAAATTCTGTGATCTTTGTCATTTTGACTGGAATGATGTGATTGAAAGTTGGTCTTATTAGCAAGCTTCCAATGAATTACACTCATATAGCATATGTATATACTATATGTAATGTTCAAGCATGTCTTGTACAAACCTGGTGTAATAGGTTTTTTTGCACAGCAGTAATTTTGGAATGAAATAGTAGGACGCATACAGATGTTAGTAATGACAATACTTAGATTCCATTCCATTTAGGTTTATGGGAGCCATGTGCCTACTATTGCTCAAGTGGAAGGGGAGGTCATACTTGCCACTTTAGCCTATGGAAGCTTTTTCTGCTTTTTCCTGTTTTTGAATACTGCATACAAATTTCCTGTATTTTTGGACTGTATTCTAATAGAGATTGAGACATAATTATATATGGTCATTATACCATTGCTAAAACAACAAATCTAATGGTGGCTGAAGATTTTCTGCAGTACTATATGTATGTACACACACACAGACACACATATATACATACATGTACTGTACACATACACATATCTCAATAAAGTTGTTTGAAATAATATATTATAATAATGCAGTATATCCCCAAAGCCAAGAATATAAAGTATATGTTGGACTTGATAATTGGGCTGTAGCAATAGATAGAAAAGCTAATGAAGATTTGATTAATAGGTTTATTTCAGGGATTCCACCAAATAAGGCGGTGGACTAGGCGACTAGACTAGGGGTATCCACTTTTTGATTTGCCTGGGATGCATTGAGTGAAATAGTTTTTGGCTGCATATGAAATATATAATATAGCTGATGTATATGCAATGTAATGTATATAAATAACACAACTCCTTTGTTTTTTATTAACTCGTTGGGCCTCATTATTAGCTGTCCAGAGCCACATGCAGCCCTCTGGCTGCAGATTGGACATGCCTGCTTTAGACCACAGGTCTCCAACCTTTTGGCTTCCCTGTAGTGTACTGAGTGAAGAGGAACTGCCTTGGGCCACATATAACATATATTTTATATGTGTA
>JANHZU010001169.1:216987-228204 GCA_032468055.1 Acrochordus granulatus
CTAGCTTGTATTATCTTGAGCATAACCTTGCTAACGTGTGAAATGAGCGCAATTGTACGGTAGTTTGAACATTCTTTGGCACTGCCCTTGTTTGGGATTGGAAGGTAAACTGACATTTTCCATGGCCACTGTTGAGTTCTCCAAATTTGATGGCATGTTGAGTGTAGCATCAACTTTTAGGATTTTAAATAGTTCAGATGGAATTCCATCACCTCCACTAGCTTTGTTTTAGGCCCACTTGACTTCAGACTCCAAGATCTCTCGGTCAGTGAACACACAATCGTGGTTATCAGGGACATCTAGATCTTTCTTGTATAGGTCCTCTGGGTATTTTTGCCACCTCTTCTTAATCTCTTCTGCTTCTGTTAGGTTCCTACTATTTTTGTCCCTTACCATGTCCATTTTTGCACGAAACATTTCTTGAAGAGATCTCTAGTCTTTCCCAGTCTGTTGTTTTCCTCTGTTTCTTTGCACTGTTCATTTAAGAAGGCCTTCTTATCTCTCCTTGCTATTCTCTGAAAATCTACATTCAGTAGGAGAAATCTTGCCCTTTCACCCTTGCCTTTTGCTTTCCTTCTTTCCTCAGCGATTTGTAAACTCTCATCAGACAGTCACTTCGCTTTCTTGCATTGATATTTCTTTGGGATGGTTTTAGTAGCTACCTCTTTTACAATGTTACGCACCTCTATCCATAGTTCCTCAGGCACTCTGTCTACCAGATTTAATCCATTAAATCTATTCCTCATCTCTGCTGTATATTCATAAGGTATATGATTGAGGTCATTCCTGAATGGCCTCATAGTATTTCCTACTTTCTTCAGTTTAAGCCTAAATTTTGCAAAAAGTAGCTTATGATCTGAGCCACTGTCAGCTGCATCTCTGGCTGCAAAGAGTATAATCAATCTGATTTCGATGTTGACCATCTGGTGATGTGCATGTATAGAGTCACCTCTTGGGTTGTTGGAAAAGTGTATTTCGTATGATCAGCTTTTTCTCTTGACAAAATTCTGTTAGCCTTTGCCCTACTTCATTTTGTACTCCAAGGCCAAACTTGTCTGTTATTCCAGTCATCTTTTGTCTTCCTACTTTAGCATTCCAATCCCTTATGATGAAAAGGACTTTTTTTTGGTATAAGTTCTAGAAGATGTTGTAGGCCTTCATAGAATCAGTCAACTTCAGCCTCTTCAGATCAGTGGTTGGGGCATAGACCTGGATTACTGTGAGGTTGAATGGTTTGCCTTGGATTTGAACTGAGATCATTCTGTTGTTTTGGAAATTGTAGCCCAGTACTACTTTTCCCACTCTTTTATTGACTATGAGGACTACTCCATTTCTTCTAAGGGATTCTTGTCCACAGTAGTAGATATAATGGTCACCTGAATTAAATTCACCCATTCCTGCCTATTTTAGGTCACTGATTCCCAAGATGCCGATGTTCAATCTTGCCATTTCGTGTTTGACCACATCCAGCTTACCTTGATTCATAGATCTTTCATTCCAGGTTCCTATGCAATATTGTTCTTTACAGCACTGGACTTCTCTTTCACCTCCAGTCAAATCCACAGCTATGGACACATTTGTAACTAAGCATCCTTTTGGCTTTGGCCCAGCCATTTCACTGTTTTCTAGTCCTACTTGTAATTGCGCGCTGCACCTCCCCAGTAGAATATTGGACATGTTCCAACCTGAGGGTCTCATCTTCCAGCATCATATCTTTTAGCCTTTTGTTACTCTCCATGGTGTTTTCTTGGCAAGGTTGCTGGCGTGGGTTGCTATTTCCTTCTGCAGAGTCCCATAGTTCATTTTTCACCAGATGCCCAGCACGATCCTTGTTGATCCGGGCAATGACCAAGCCGGTATGGATTTCTGTAAATTACATCTCATATTTTTTATGGGAGGAAGACACTCTTTGTTGACTCCTCTGATGAGATCTGTCCAGTATGGTTGAACCTTTGGTGTAGCTCTCATCTTCTTCAGAGCACACAAGCCCCACAACCATGCCAAGGTGGTGCCTCACTGGGAGTGTTGTGGGATACAAAATTAATTTATTATAATCTGAATTCATGGCTACTTTATGTCAGAGTCCATAGTTTAAAAAGATCAAAAACCTCTGATCTGGGAAAAAGAGACATGTTTCTTCCAGCAATACAGACTTTTAAAACATTTAGCTAAAGCATTTGAAAAATATTTCAGCTGGATTCTCTCCCGCTGTACCTTCCTTCACCTTTTCTGATAAGCAGCAGGAAAATAGTAAAGCACACTCAAATTATGTTGGCCTGGTTAAGCATTACTAAAATCATTTCTTTACTGTCTAATTAAATATTACAGCCTCTAATAAAATCAAGTCAATTAAGTATTTAAGCTATTTGTTGAATCCTCCCTATTTATAGTTAAGTAAGGCATTATTTATGCTGGCTGACAATCTTATTCAGTCTGTGAGATGGGTTTTCTATCTTCAATCTCCTATAGAGACTATTTTCACATGAGGGAAAACATGTCCCTCATCTCTGATCTTACTGTCACCTTTAGACCTCACTCAGCAATGCTTCAGGAGTCTTGGCCTGTCTTTCCCTGGAACCAACAAGTTTTCAGTATCCAACACTGTCTAATATCAATTTTGGGTTTCCAACTGTCAGCCTTCTTTTTCTTCTTTAAACTCTCTCTTTCAAACCTACCACTTCTCCCCTCCCCTCTGCCAATACATCAACTTCCCTTTCCATAACAATATTTCTGTTTGTAAGAAATGTGTGTTATCTTTTCTTCCCTCAGCTTATGTTACCAGCTAAAGTCGCATTTTATATGTCTCTAAGCTCATCTCACAGGATACTTGACAGCCCCTAACTACTGCATACTGTCACAATGTTATAGAATACTCTAAATTAATTATTAAGAATTAGAAAGACACAGAAACCTAATTGAAAACTATTTTGACATCTACAATATGTCACATTTCAGGAGGTAAATTATGATTCAGCAAAATTACTGTTTCTTGTCTCTTTGTGTTCTATGTGTCTTTTCAGGAAGAAATATATGAGTTCAGCTAATTACTAGAGATGTGGTCCCAAAACCATCACACTAATTCACATGATATGGTATTTCTCCTTCCCATTAATGAGATTTAGGTTGATTGCCAGACAAACTTATAATTCAAAATGACATTCACTACCTGATTTCTGCATGACAATGTGTCCCAGTATACTAATAGTTCAGGCATGACTCCTAGCAGTTTTGCATAAAATTTAATAAGATTTCGTAAAAGAATAATATAATGGTATGATCCAAATCATCCTAATGAGAAGACTCAATTTCATATGCTTTGTCTCCTGCTGAAAAAAAAATGTATGTTGCTCCTGTTTTTCAAAGGAAGAAAGTGAAACAGCATCCCAAGGCTTCAGATAAATAAAAGATTATTTTTTTTCAAAGGTGAACCATTAAATACTTTAAAAGCACCACAGAACTTAGTGTATCAAGTTAGGAAATGGACACAACTAGATTTTCCCATGAAAGACCTTATTGCTAATTCTAACAAACACCTTATTTTAAAGCATCTACATATTTTGATATATGAACATATATCTACCAAGCAAAATAGACATTAAAAGTTTTACTACAGACCTAAATCTACTTTTATCAGAACATACATGTAACAGAATCTTGCAAGTTGAATATGCCACTTTCCTTTCTCTTTTATCTTCATGTTAGTGTATTGGGGGGAGCTGCCTGAAGCTTTCTACAAACTACTTTCTTGGTCTGGACTCAACTTTCATTTATCTAATTGTTACCTCAGCAGATCTACCCTCTGTCTTTCAAGGCCACCCTCTTTATTCACTACAAAATTCCTTGGAGTTGACTCATGAAGAAGTCAACTCTTCAAAAACATGCTTTTGTTGGACAAGTTTTATAGTCTTTCAGTTCCTCTCTCCCCACCACCCATAGAGTTGCTTAGTTTAGTCATCAGCAAAGGAAAATTACATATTAGTGAGAGTTAGCTACATTCTGAAGTGTCAGACAAGCACTGAGCACCTAGTTAAGACAAAAGTGGGAAATAATTAGTAACTAGGGTTAAATTTGTTATCTCACAGCTTGTGAGAAAAAATAGGAAGAGCTAGGTTATCTAAGTAGCCTGTCTTTCTAGTGTTAATTAAAAATATGGATCAGTCACAGAGCACGTGTCATGTACTCTGAAACAATAAAGAATGGGCATTTCCCTTTTGTGTGACATCCATAAGGGTAAATGAAGAATACCATAACACCCCCATTTAGTTTTGTCAAGAGAAAACAATTTAATTTCTTTCTTTATAGAACTTAGTTGCAATTTTCTAGTTTATCCTCACTGCTCTTCTCTAAACCCGTTGCTGCTTGCCTGAATCCTTCCTGAAGTATACCCATACACAATACTCAAAAGATCCATACAGAGTATCTTCTATATTCTAAATGATGGAGGTGTCTATTTTTATTTTACTGATACATTCCTTGACAAAGTAGTGGCATTGCATAGATGATTGGATTTAACCTCATAGAGAACTTCTGCTTGGGAAGCTGTATGTATAATTGTCAGTGAATTATCCTGTTGTTTAGGGTTTTTTCTTAATATGGAACAGTACACAAGACTGCATTTGTTCTTCCCTCACATAACTGTTTGAATGTATAATACAAAATTAAACTCCAATCTTATTCTACTATCTTCCTGTTACTATAAGTTTACAACTATTTCTGTTCTTAAATGTCTATCTCTATTGATGGAAGCAACCAGGAGCCCCTTTTTGATTAATCATTTTAGTCATTAGGAGGCTTCTTGATTAATATTTCTAGTAATTGGGATGTTCTTGGAGTAGCAATAAGGACTGGCTGAAACCAGCCAAGAACAACTAAAGCTGAACTCTTGTACTCTAAATCTTATTATAATGTTAAAGCCACACTTCCTGAATATTTAGATGAACATTAATGGGATCATTGTAAATGTATTATGGGTTGTTGTACATGTAAGCTAGCTTGCATACGTGCAACATGTCAGTTAAATAGAACTAATGATAAACTCACCCCAAAACCCAATGTTTGAACAATATTCCCTACCCCTTTAGCTTGCTCCTCTTTAGCTGAGGGATCATCAAGGTACCCTCTTTAAATATGCATATAAATAAATAGTTTTGTTATTCCCCTTCTGAGTCAAAGTGTTATTGGGAAACAGCATGTCAGGTTCAATGAACTGCCAGCTTTTCTGGCCAACACTATGTTCTATTTCTATGTTCCTATGCCTCTGTTTGTAGCAACAGGTTTCCTTATTTTAACTAATTCTTCTTTAAATATTTCCATTTCTCCCAGGTTTTCAGCTCTTATAACTCTTTTATAGACTTGTAAATGTGCTTTTTGCTTCCCACCAGCATTCACAGTCCTTTATTTCTGGAGCTGGATGTAGAGTGCCTGCATCTGGGCTGCTGTACTCAGTAGACTTGGTTTGATTTGTAGGCTTGCTTGAGTTTGCAGATTCTAGCTAGGCTCTTTCCTCCCCGTCTCTCAGTGGTTCTGTAGCTCCAAGAATTGAAGGTTTCCCTTGCTGTGTGAAGATTACTGCTGAGGTCCTTGCCTTTGGGTTGAAAGTTTTTCTTTCCCACATTTCTGCTCTCTTGACTATTTTCTTGACACATGCACCCACATGCTTGCTTTCAGTTCCATTTTTATAAAACAAATTCTCCAATTATAGAGAAGGTGGAGCTGTTTTAACCCTCTACTTCCCAGATAGTACCAAAATTCTGACTCCCAGAAGGCAAAAGTGCCTCCTCATCAAGGTGGTCAGTTCATTCTTTCACAGTACTCTTAAAACTACTTGTTAGACTATTAGCTATGTTACTGAAAATATAGCATCGTCCTGTGTAGAATGGATTACCAGATGTCATCACAAAATTTGCACTGTTGCTTTATGTTAATTAGTGTCCTCCATGAATCGTAACGTAAGGACATCATGAATACTGAGAAGTGATAGCGTTGCTAAGAAATCTGAAGGATTAGCTAATACTGTTGCTATGTTGATGCTGTTTTCTACAATTGCTTCTACTGCGCTTTTTGAATTGTTGCTAGGATATCTCAGGATACTATAGAACTAATACATTGTTATATCTTCCAGTATAACATAAGCAATCTTAGCATGAACACCAAGACTGGCTTGTAAAATAATTATTATATAACTAGGCAAGAATTATATAGGCAGTTATTCAGGTCATTCTCTGCGTGTAGTAATCAAACAAATATATGAGATATTTCACTGAAACTTATTCTTTCTTTACCTCCTATCCCCAGATAATCAAACATCCATGAAATTGATTCTGGTATTTAAATTTAAAAAACAATGGGTTATGTGACTTTTTTACAAGACAAAATTAATACATAATCATAGTCCTCACTTAACAACTCTAATCGAAACCGGCAACTCCATTGCTTAGCAAAATGGTTGTTAAGCAAAACAATACATGACCTTCCAGCTTGGCAACAGCAGTTCTAGCTTTCCTAGTTGCAGTTGTTAGAATACTCCCACACAGTCATTAGGTAAGGACCCACCCAATCCAACCCATTCCCAGATTGATCCCTCTCAGCCCCAAGCCTCGGTTCTTCCAAAGCTTCCTGCTCCACTTTAACTCCTGCCCCTTGCATGCAAGTACCTTTTGAGGAGGTCAGTTGTAACCTTAAATGGTCGCTTAGCAATCAGTCATATGTCAAGGATGACCTGTATCTTAGATAGTTAGTGCAGCAAATGTGCAAAATTAATTTGAAGAAAGAGTTGAAAAACAATCTGCCAGAAAACCTAAGTAACACAAAGCAGAGAATTTATTACATGAACGTCAAAAAGAACTCAGATTTTTACGATAACTCCCGTGATTTTAGCTAACCAAATAGTATTTTCAAAGTAGGTTAAAGAAATTTTAATTTTCAAGTTTGTCCATACTTTCAAACCCTGAATTCATCACACAAAACTGAGCAGTACAAACATTTGCAGAAAATAATTGCCAACTTTTATTGATTTTGCTTCCTACAGTTCAAATAATCATTTATCCATGGAAACATAGAGAGTATATATATATTTTTTGTTTAGCTATTATTATATTCTTCCCCAGTTTTCAAAAGGGTGTGCCAGTGTAGTAACATTTCTGCATTAAGTAATAGGGCAAAGTCAATGTTCGTTACAAATTAATTACATGCACTGCATGGAAAGTTACTACTTGAGTAATTCATTGCCTACTAATCAGACACAGGGACAATTTTTAATCCCCATGCCATTATTCAACTGAATACTTGATTCACGCTATATGACAGGATACAAAGTGCAAAGAATTCTAAATTAATCCAGAAGTACTATCTCCAAGGTCTGTACAAACTTATCAATATATTGTAGTTCTAATTCTGTACTTTATTATTTGTTACTGGCTGCATACTTTGGATGTACATTTTACTGTTGCATACATAATTTTGTTTATTTATGTTATTATTTTATGTAGTGCTGTCTTGCAAGTATACTGAGAGCTGCTGTATTGGAGTCAAATTCCTTGCATGTCTAACAATGCTTGGCCAATAATGTATCTGAATCCATTATATTGGATAATGGATTAATAAGAGGCTTGTGGTACCTTAGAGGCTAACAATTTTCTTTAGATGTGAGCTTAATCCACTTTATTAAAATGGAACATGGAGCAACTAAATGGTTTAAAACTGGGAAAGGAATACATAAAGGTTATCTAGGTCACTTTATTCACTCATTTCTGCAAAACATACAATGACAGATTCTAAACTAGAAGAAATTGACTTTGGAATTAAAATTGCTAGAAGAAACATCAACAACCTAAGATCTACACTGAAAGTTGAAAATGATGATGACTTAAGAAATCACTTGGTGAAGATAAAGAAAGCAAGTGCAAAGGGCAATCTGCTGTTCAATCTTAAAACAAAACAAAATTGAGATTATTTTAAACAGGTAATGCCAACTCAGAACGGACAAAGGGAAAATACTGAAATAATAATCTTCCTATTTTCCCAACTGGAATATTCATCTGTGAAATCTAGACATCAGAACAGGCGAGGAAAGAAAAATCTGTAACTCTGAATTGTGAGGCTGAAGAGGATTGCTGAGAATACACAAGACTGTAAGAACAAATCGTTCAGTATGAGATGAAATAAAACCTGATAGATCACTCTTAATTGCTAATTAAAAAATATGAAGCTATCATATTTTAGACATAAAATGCAAAATCAAGAGTCACCGGAGAAGGCCTGATGCTTGAAAAAATAATAGAAAACTGAAAAAAAGGCCAACAGAAGATCAAGTAACTAGATACTATTCCTGATAAGGAACACGAGGATGAGCTTACAAGAAATCAAAGATACAGTTTCTGACAGATGAGCCTGTTGAAATGATGTCAATCAAGTCATGAAGAATCAGAAGCGACTGAATAACAACAGATCCTTTTTGTATGAAATTAAAAAAAAATTAAAGAAAAGGGCTTCTATGGTCTCAAAGCTGTTCCTGAGGTAAAAATATAAAGGGGGGAGATAGTGAAAATTGGGGATGAGAAGGCAGGTTTGTTTCTCAGCCTCAGCAACTTTATTTTGTATAGACTCCAACTCCCTCATTCTCTATGAATGTACATAGGATATGAGATTGTTGTTAGATTTATTGCTCCTCTATAAATATATTCTGCTCCTCTATAAATACATTCTGCAAAATTTTCTCCAAAAATGTCATACAATCTCCAATAGCTGAGTTGGGGATAAGTGACATTATTTATGCCAGTTTATTTCACAATGATATTGTAAATATGAATAGCAAATAAATATTACCAGGTTAATTTCTTTAACTTAGTAATTTTTTAAGAGGGGATTATAGAACTATAGGAAACAGTACAGAAAATGGAGTATTTTAAGTATTAAAATAATAATACAACCATATTATCAACCTCATCCTCAAGTACGTATATGGATTCAAAGAGTTTAATTGATAGAAATAATATCACACAATATTCCAGTGTTTTTCTTTATTTAACTTAAATGTCAGTAAAAAACATTTTTTATTTCCCAAGCTTCCAGCAATAAGATTTATGACTCTTAATTTCTTTACAGTCCATAACAAATTCTCACAAAGCTTTTAGTACTCTAAAAATAAAAAAGAACATAGATGAGAGGTTGGGACAAGGGGATGTTTGTAAAATCAGAAATGACAGTCTATGCATAAGTACTGGAGAAGAGATTATTCCTTTCCTTAAGTGTATTGCTTTGTATCACTTGTAGCAATCACATTATGAACATAAATGTTTGCAAACCTAGCATCTCTTTATGAACATAGTTTAAATAGAAGAGGCCATCACTCTTGGGATTTTTGCCTGAAATAATGGTTAATTAAGCTAGAAAGAAAGATTACATGACATGTCTCAGATGACTTTGGAACCTTATGATATAATGAAGTAATTCTACCTCTGCAGTTTCAGTTTCATGGTGGAAAAGCTGAATATTAGTGAAAACTCAAAGTCTGAAAGTTTTGTCCACTTAAAATAGCTAGCTACTTTGAGATATTAAGATGCAATCTAAATACTTGCCATTGTTGCCATTGTTTAAGCAAGGACATGCAGGTTGTTAAGTGAGGACCTCACAAGACTGTAACTTGTGACTTCTTACCAGCTTCCTTATTGACTCAGCTTGTTGGAAGTCAGCAGGGAAAGTCACAAATCATGATTGCTTGATAATAGGATGTTAACATTGTGATTATACATGTAGTAGTACCATTTGAAGTTTATGATCTTTGAAATTCTGTAAAGCAAAGGAAAGCTGAAGTGGGATCCACTCTGTTCCATTTTCCTATGATTTCAAGTACTGTACAATCAGTTCATTGTTTAAGAATAGGGCTGCCATATTTGGGCTACAAAAACCCATATGAGAATGGATGGGAATAAATAGGTACAGATAAGCCATTGATGCTATTTTGCGGTTGTCCAAAATTTATTTCAGAAATAAATAGAACTTTTCCATTTCCTATTGTTACTCATTGTCTCGTCCCAGGCCATGCACACACAAGCACAAAAAGAGATGGTTGTAAACTTTTGTGAAGTAAATGAAAGAAATGTGAATGCAAGCACCATGCATATAGAATACATACTCAAGTCCTGCAAGTTCAGCAAGCTTGCTTTATAAGAGTTTTGATTCAAAATAGCAGGCACAAGAGTGATCAAGCAAAGTCCTAAGATACAAACATTGTAGAAGGTTCATCAGCCAGTCCAGATCCAAATCAGAATCATAGGATTTCAAATTGGGAGTCAAGGCCAAGAGAGTTTGGATTAAGAAATGGTTGTTGTCAACAAAGGGTCTTGCTGCTCTTCTTAATGATTGTTGTCAACAAAGAGCTTGCTGCTCTTCTTAAATAAAAGCATCCCCAATGTTGCTTATTTGGAGGAGTAAGACTCCTTTCTTGTAAGGAAAGACCTTTACTCTGCTCTGCATAGCAAGCTTTGAACTGGGAGGGGATGGCAGCACAGACTCCTCATCTTCAGAGATTGGCAGCAGCTGTGTCCACTGGTTATCAAACAGCCTGATCACTTCTGCCTGCAGTTCCTCAGGCAGTGATTTATCTGACAACTCTGGAAATGGCTACTGATTGTTGCTCTCCGCATCTGAGTTTGAACTCACCACAATACTCATAACAACTATTTATACAAAATCCTGGAAACTAAGTTATTATGCCTTTCATTTTGTTCATTCTTCAAACAACCATGAAAACTGATGCTACTTAAATAAGAAGTAATAATGACTTTACTTCCTTGTAACAAAAATATAGACCTTTTCTTCCTTCACCAGAAGAGTATAGTTAAAAGCAAGCATACAGGCATAGGTATTTGTTTCAAGCTATAATGACATCAGCATGATGACAAATGCATCATGACTTTATTACAGAAAAATGCATTTATGTAATTTGCATCAAGATATACAATTGTGCTCATTTCACATACTAGCCAAGTTATGCTCAAAATACTACAAGCTAGGCTTCAGCAGTATGTGAACTGAGATCTACCAGAAGTACAAGCTGGGTTTCAAAGAGGCAGAGGAACTAGAGATCAAATTGCCAACATTCGCTGGATCATGGAGAAAGCAAGGGAAAAACATCTACATCTGCTTCATTGACTATGCTAAAGCCTTTGACTGTGTGGATCACAACCAAATGTGGCAAATTCTGAAAGAGATGGGAGT
>JANHZU010001174.1:3793-17072 GCA_032468055.1 Acrochordus granulatus
GGATGAGATGGATAGATAGCATAGTCAGTGTGATGGGCGTGAGCTTGGGAAGACTCCGGGAGGCAGTGCAAGACAGGAGAGCCTGGCCTAATGCAGTCCACGGGGTCGCGAAGAGTCAGACATGACTGTGCGACTGAACAACAATGTAATGAATAGTTGGTTGTCTTTACCTAATTAATACTTCCAGAGTCTCACTTTAGAATACAGGCCCTTTTTATTGTCAAGATATTGTCAGTACTTGCATATTGAGTTGATATGATCTTATCCTCCTGTTGTAGATGCCAGCAAATTTGGTATTGAAGTTTTTCCCTTGAATTGCCAAGTTTCCAGCTTTTGTAAAAACAAATGCTGTAATGTTGCAATTCTGTACTCCTTGAGCCAGTTGTTGTGCTATTTGAGGTTTTCTTGTATTGTCCTAGCCCCTAATTCCTAGACTGTCATCAAAGTTTCTCCCCACCTTTCCATGACAGAGGTTCCATTCTATCCCTGAATTGCTGAGAACTTCTCTTCTTCACTTTGCTCCATGTCCTTAACATCCAGGCCATGCATCAATTTCCTGCAAGGGTCACAACTACAGTGATAGCTGTTGTTTTCTGCTTGTACAAGGCAGAACAGGACAGATATACTCAGTGCATTTCAGCCTCAGCACCAATTTGCAAGTAGTGAAGATAATTTCAAGGCAGTTTCAAAGTGCTTTGCAAAGGATAGACAGAGAGAAAAGTTGATGGTGTAGAACTATTCTCAATATATCTTTCCATTATTCAACATTACATTATCCTACTCCTGTTATGTTTTTTGAAAAAGGATATATGGGATTCAATATTCTGGATATTTATTGTTTTATGGTTAATAAAATTTTTAGACAATGTTCAATTATCTTACTATTTTTATTTTTTTTCTGAACAGTGTTAAATAGATAAAGTTGGCAAACAGCCCAAAAAAGCTTTGTGAAAAAATAAAGCTTGACATTTTATTGATAAATTTCTTGGCCTATCATGGAGACCCAGTTTCTTCAACCTATTTTGCATTTACAAATAAAGAATATATGTAATATAGAGTTTAAAGACATTGGCAGTGAGTTGCATATTTCTGATGTAAATTTTAGTATTACTCATGAAATTGCATGGCAATCTTAGATAAAGAACCAGTTTCTCAGGTTTATACCATTTATAAAGTTATGATTATATGGCTTTTGGAAATGTATGATTTATCCATCTTGGAAAAGACAATATTTTCTACTAATGAAAGGATGAAGTAACTTTGGCAGAGGGTTTGGGATGTTTTACAATAATATTTTCTCCTGATTATATTGTTGTATAATATGCTATTTATTAATAAACCACTGGCCATTAATACATTTAATCAAAAAGGTAGATTTTTCTCTTTTCTTTATTTGTTTTTAAAATTCTTTTCTTTTTTGGTTTCTACTATTTTAGTTGAAGAATTGTTCTGTTTAATTGAATATATTGTAAGTGTATTTAGGTGTTTTGTCAGTACTTTCTATTTTGAAACAAAATAAAATATATAAAAATGTAAGTAATTATAATAATAATTATAATCTCTATCATGGAGAATCATTATAAAACTCACCTGATGTAAAATATTTGGCATGTACTGTAGACAGAATCATTAGCTAAAAAAATTCCAGCCTTAATGTCTAGAAATGTTTCCAGAATTGAAGAAAACAATGTTTTCATTGATCTGAGAATATCTGTTATATAAAAGAATGTCTGGCCAAGTATCAGTAACTGGTCCTGATAACTTGGGGAAATGTCACTGTAGCAAAATGGTTGTGGCATAAATTAAATAAATAAAATGATATTTTCTAGAAGCTTCTATTCCCTCTGAGTTAATAATTGCAAGGAAGATGTGGAAAATTTGGTTGGATGTTATGCTTGTTGTTGTCATTCAGCCTTTGTATGAAGAAGGCTGTTTGGTATTTTTCTTTGTTTTTTCAATTGCCTAGATGTGCACTCAATTCTCCACAATAAAGTTTGTTGACCCTTTCTCCCCTAAGTGTCTAGGACTGGCTATTTATTTAGGTACAAGTTTGTAGCTGAAACTGCTAAGCGCTAGATCACGCTGGGTTCCAAGGGCCTTGAAATGGGGCACATAAAGAATATAATCTTAGACGATTTTGCTTACTTCAAAAGAAGCACAGTTAGTTTTTTTGTAAACTATGCTCTACAAGTGTGAATGCCAAAATTTCTGTTGACTTTAATCAGAAAGCCATGAAATGTTAGGACCTATGCCTAGCATTTATTTTCTAAGGGCCTGATACTTTATTTTTATACAAATGGAATTGTTCAGAAATGAAGTAATCTGACATAATAGTAGAACAATATAATTAATAAGGGCCAACTAACTAATTAGCTTTCGTTTTACAATGATTGCGTTTAATACATAGAGGATTCCAAAACAGAGTAATTCCAGGACAAAGCCTGAAGGATTATATATAGTTTGTTAATTTCCTTCCTCCAACACATGGAGGATTCTTCTTAATGAAAGACATGTTGCTCTCTAATAGGGAGGAAGCACAAGTCATTGGAAAAATACATGTTTATGGAGATTCTCAGTCATCCAGGTCATGATTATCATAAAAAAGCTTTCTCAGAAGGCAACTGGACTTTTTTTTTGTTTTTTTCTATTTTGAAGACATTTCACCTCCCTTCCAGGAAGCTTCTTCAGTTAAAACTACTGGTGAGGTGTAGAAGGAATTTACACTTTCTCTCTTAGCAAACTGCCAGATATTAACATGCTTAGATATGTTTAAATACCTGGGAGTTATTCTGTGTCCTCAAGGTCACCAGAATCCACACGCAAAGAATGAAGAAACTGTCTTGGGAGTGATGAAAGGACTACATTATAAACAGGAGAGAAGTGGTGTCTAATTCCCCCTCCCCAGTTTAGAGAGGGCTGTTCAATTTTTTTGAGACCTCTTTCAAATCAGTTTTTCTCTCTGTCCAGAATGTGAATTTTGCTGTCTTCAAAGTGACCCTTGTCCTTAAGATGCAAATAGACTGCTGAAAGCTGACCTGTTGTATTTTCTCTTCTGTGTTGTTGCATGTACACGTGGAGGGGTTGTTTTGTTTCACCAATGTAAAGGTCTGAACAAGTTTCATTGCATTCCACTGCATATAAAACATTGCTCTGTTTGTATCTGGGTATTTTGTTCTTGGGATGGACAAGTTTGTGCTTCAATATATTCTTGGATTTAAAGTGTACACATATGTTTGTTGAAAATCCTCCTGATTTTTACTGATAGTTCGGCAACATATGGAATGACAACGTTGCTACATTCTAATTCTGTTGTGGAAGTGCTCCTATTAAACATTTTTGTAGATATGTAGATTTTGTAGAGGACCAGTTAGAATAGCCACAATTATTGAGAGCTTTTTTAATGTGTTTAAGTTCTTTATTTTTCCCTCTCTGCTCGTAAGCAAGACTTCAGCTCATTGTTGTAAGATTCTATCACTCCCAGTGTGTGCTCCAGTGGTAGGTGGGAGTCAAAAGCTAAATACTAATCTGTGTGAGTGGGCTTCCTGCACACTTCAATAGTGAGGCTTCTATCTTCTTTGATGTGTTACTGCACAATCCAGGAAGTCCAGACAATTATTTTTAACATCCTCCCATGTGAATGTGATGTTGCTGTCAACAGCATTGATGTGTTCTGTGAAAGCTTCCAATTCCTGTGTTTTGATTTTGACCCAGGTATCATCCACATACCTGTACTAGTGGTGGGTAGAGTTCCTATGAAGGAGTTCAGTGCTTTAGTTTTAACTTCTTCTATGCAGAGATTGGATACAATAGAAGACACAGATTAGCTCATTGTACGCCCATGCTTCTGTCTGTAAAAACCCTTGTTGTATTTAAAATAGATGGTGGTCAGGCAAAGGTCCAGCATGGCATATATGTTGTCTGGGTTGAGGTTTGTTCTATGGTCTAATGTGCTGTCTTTTCCTCACAGCCATGACTCTTCATGCAAAACATTTAGGTTTAATTCCTTAGGTCTAGCAATTAATGGGCAAAGTCTTTTTTTCTGAAATTTTAGAGAGTTTTTGCTTAGCAGTACAGGGTATATAGGGGCCATGGTGGCCTAGTGGTTAAGATGCTGGGTTTGTTGACTGGAAGGTTGGCAGCTCAAATTCGAGACTCAAGGGCCACATAACAGGATGAACAGTGTACAATGTGCTTCGGCATATAGTCATCCTGGCTACATATCCATGGACGTGTCTTCGGACAACACTGGCTCCTTCAACTGTGAATTTGAGATCAGCACCACCCCCTAGAGTCAGACATGACTGGACAAGGGAAAACTTTACCTTTTTTTACAGAAAATATTGTATTAGATGAATGATTCGGTATAACACAGTTTCTTCCTATGTTAATATTTTCTTTTCAATTGTTTTGTTAAATTGGAAAAAAATAGGGAGATGCACTTGTAGAACACTTCTGGACTGATCCTAAACATGGCTTCTGTCCCTCATCACTTCAACCATTGAGAACAAAACCATTGTTTGCTTTTACCCTGAGTTACTTAACTGCATATCGGGTCTCACTCTTATTTCAATTACTGCAGTCTCCCCAAAACCGATTCCCTCTAAAAGTGCTAAGGTAATTTTCAGAATTATAAGAGTTTGAAAAATATGAATTTTATGTTGTTTCAAAATAATTATGTTAAGATTTGTAAATAAATTAAAAAAGATACGTTTAGATGGGAGAAAACACAGTTTTCATTGTTGGGAAGAATTTCTGTGATTAAGATGAATATCTTGCACAGAATGTCATTTTTATTTAGACAATGACAGTTTTGACACATGCTGTACCATTTAAATAATGACAGAAAGACATCTAAATTTGTGTGTAGGGGAAAAATCACAAGTGAAATATATGGTGTTAAAAATGCAAAAGAAAGAGATAGATTGGGCTTATCTGATTTGAAATTATATTTTGCAGCCTGGTGTTTGGTCTAGATGAAAGAATGGATATTGCTGAGAAACAGAAGCTGTTTGAGTTAGAAGGTCATGATTTAATATTTGGATGGTATGGTGTCTATGGTATGATAAAGCTAATGTTAATGCTGATTTTACAAAATAATTTTATTAGATATTCCATACAGAGAACATGGAACAGATAGAAACTTAGGCTGTGCCGAAAATACTTTTGTGGCTTACAGCATAAGAAGTATTTTATAGAGGAAAAATGATTACTAAACATAAATGGTTGACTTACTATGATATATTAGAATTTTATCAAGAAGAATGTAAAATAAAAACAAAAGAAGAACTGCAGTAGGATATTTAAATTTTTGAAACTGGGTTGCAGATTCAAGTAAATGAGATTTGCAGTGCTTTATGTTGTGGTGTATATTACCACACCTGCAAAGAAATGTTTCTGTTAAGTTTCTGGGCAGGAATACTCAAAAGGATTCACAGTTTTAGAGATGGAAGAGAAAAAAGACACCTTTCCCACAAAATGAAGCTCTGTTCCTTTATATTACAAAGTACAAGATAGAGCTCAGGTTTGAAGCTAGGTTCCAGTCCTGAAGCTGAGCATTTGCTGCTGTAAATATTCATTCTTTTGTAGGAGAGTGAGAACTTCTGAAAGTGTAAGGAAATTGAGAAGGTACCAGGTGGGGAGGGTCATGGCCAGTCACAAAAGAGATGATATTGGACTATGAATAATTAAAGTATTTATTAGTGTGATTAAATATAGAAGGTAAAGCTTCCATAGCCGCCGAGAGTCTCCGGATTTCGGCGGCATATAAATTTAATAAATAAATAATAAATAAATAAATAGGGGTATCTGCCAGGCTCCTTGCATCACCCAGTTTCAACTTTGTAGAGCCTTTTTATTTTTTAAAAAAAAGTATTAATGCAAAGCCACAACTTAAAGTACCACCTTGTATTATTTATCTTTATTTAAAAAGTTATCCCTGAGTTTCACAAAAGTCTTGTAGATGTTCTTAGAGAACAAAATAATGGTGGTCTGTTGCTTTAGAATAGGTCCACTTGCCCAGCATTAAGACACAGGTATGATGTCAGGTACTAAAAGAGATGGTAGAGGATAAAACAGCGTGTTCAGTATGGCATCCATTTTGTAAATCAGTAAATGTTGTATGGCAACTATTTTGTGAGTATACTTAAACACACGCTCATAATTCCAAATGTGCCTCCCAGCTTTATAACCATACTTAGATCTTTCATCAGACAATCTTTCTCTCCAAGAATCCCCAAAGGTTCTCCTGTTCCATCTTTTTGCACTTTTTCTTATGCCTGCCTTTTTTTCAAACCCCACAATCCATTTCTCCCTATTTTCAGCTTCCTAGGGTCTTCTATTTTTCTACTTCTGTCCATGATACTGAATGCAGTGGTGCTTTTGCTTCTTCACATTACCTTCATCCCAAAGCAGAACTTTATTTCATGGGTAGTATCACATTGGAACTGTTTCTTGTTTTCTTACCTTTGCTCCTACTAAATCTGGCCAATCAGAAGGACAAATCTGTTTGATAAACAACATGAATGAAAGCTAACAGACATGGCAACCATTGAAAATTATAATTTGGCATGGAGGACAGCAAATGGTCCTCTTGTGCCACATTAATTATTTCCACATATTAGACTCAGCAGCTAATATGAGTTTGGTACTCAGTGAAGGTTGTTGAGGCTCAGCTGATATGAATATTTATGAAAGGACATCAATCCTTAGTAAACTGAGGATTTTATCTTTTACTTGACGGCTATGTAAAAAATCACTATCTTATTTTGAGATCGTCCCATTTTGTTTTTAAACAGATATTTGACCACCTGAGATGACTGTTGGAGGAAATAACAATATTTACAGGAAGCTAAGTTGAATAGAAAAAGTGTCTATTGGTTTTCTAAATAAACTCAAGTTTCCTCTGTAGAGTTCCGTATTGATCTATTTAATTTTCTCACATGTTTTAATAAATCCCATGGGTTTATTTAACAGCTTGTTAGATGTGTTGGCATGTATGAAAAAGGTTGAAATTCTTTATGTACATGCATGGCTTGCTGATGATTAAATGTATAACAAATATGGATTCATTTACATTCACATCTGGACATTTCAGCACCACCATTTTTTCTGTTACTTAATCACTTAAATGCAGTCTGAGGGTGATTCATGACTGACTGCAAACTCATTGAGCTCAAAACAAAGAGATTAAAGGACAAAATTATTGATCTGCCCTGAACTGATGATACAAGTAACAAAAATTCTGTCTTCTAATCATAAAAAAAGGACCAAAACCACTGTTTTGGCCCTTTGTCTTTACTTCCACTTGTGTGAAACTATTGTTCATGTAGAGGGGTGCTGAAAAGGTGTAAAAAACACCTTCCTTCTTAATAGGCCTGAAACTCAAGTGACATGAGTTTCTGCAAATGAAGAAATGAACCATTTACATGCTCTACAAAACCACAGCATTTTAAAGAAATAAGTAATTTTATTATAATTGCAAACACACTAGAATTGACTGGAAATAAATCATATCATCTCTTGGATATAGCAAGCATCATATGATCATAGACATGCAGATGAATTTATCAAGTTCTAGGGGTGCAGATGAGCTATAGTCTAGTCATAGTTATCTGAAAATCCCTTCATATACCAGGTGAAAATACAAAACAGAAACATACCCCACAAAGAGATTTATCATATTTTTGTGTGCCATGATGGGGGAGGGGGACACAGGACCTACGTCTTTATCACACTGAATGTGCTTTGTCGAAGTGGTGTTCTCTGCATGAATGTGTTGGCCTTGATTCTTCCTCAAGGTAGCCATTGCCACCAACCCTCTGATAGGCTAGATATCAAAGTAACAATAAGATGCCTAGCAGGGCTGTTCTAGCATCTTGCATTTACTTATGTTTGCCATCTGAAAAACAAGCCCAAATGTTTAACCAGCACTATTAGCTGCTATAGCACAGATAACTTCATGTTGAAAGACGGAATTTTGTGGAAATGTCTACTATATTCTTTCACCTGAAGATGCCAGCATGAATAAGCCTTTATAGGCATTCTTATTTCTTGAGCTGTTTGGAAGAGAAACAGTCATCTAATTAGCTGAGCAACAAATACTGCAATAAACTTTACACTACTTTTGCTCATTTTCAAATCACAGTGAAACTACTGATATTTTTTGCTTCCAAATAGCAAAGTATCTGTGTGTTCCTAGCTTCCACTCATTCAAACCACTAACCTGTGAGGGCTCTCTTTCCTTACTCAAGTTTCTAACTGATAGGATCAATTTATGACATACCTGCGTTAGAAGTACTGGTAACTGTTTGTAGCTTAGTAACAATACGGGACACAACTCAGAGCGTACATTGTCTCAGGAGTATTTTTCCATTTTCTTATCAAAAGCCTTTTTAGATTTTTTTTTTTGTCAATCTCATACTGGCCAAGCCAGGCCAAACTAGTCCCTTCTGGAATTTTGGTGAAGAAGAATGTGCTGAGCAGGGCAGAAGCAAAAGAGAGGCAAAAGGGACAGACAGACACTCTCCTTAGTGTTTCTTGGTGGAGTCACTGATTCTGACCATAGCTTATTTTGGTTGGAAAGTGGTACAAGAGTTCTGTTGCCTCCAGAGATTTCCTATTTCTAGAGTCAATGTTTCCCTACTTGAAAAAAGTCTGATACCACTTGGCTTGTCAACTTAGCCAAGAAAGTGAATTTGGTCAGGGAGAGAACATATCCCCTCTAGGAAATCCCCACTGTTCAGTGTTACTTTTGAACAATGGTATGAATTATCACAATATTTTACCTTTTGATAGGATTTGACTAAATTCTATCTCCTAAATACTAGAAACTTAAAACATTCAAATTCTTTGAAAAATCTTCTATTTGACTTTTTTTATATTTAATTGTTGGATTTGATAGGAACCGCAGAATTTCTCAGCAGTGCACAATGGGGAATTTCCATTTCTTGAATGGAAAGTTTGCACATCAATCTAAACTTTTTACACAAGCTCTGCCATACATATTTTGCTGGTTGAAAGGAAATCTTGGATTGGAATTATCACATTTATCAAAGATCTTAAGAAGATTAAACCTCCATTATTCTTCAACTTTGTCATAAACGATGATAAAGTTCAGTTCCTTTTGAACTGAAGCATTGGTAGTCCTGACACAGCTACTGTTGCTGAATAATGCAGAGTGGTAGTAATGTTGCTGAGAAGTAGAATGGGAACAGCTGTATCCTGTAATAGGGAAATTAACACAGAAACCTGAATTAACCTCTATTAGAGAAAGCAATTTGTTTTTCTCCAGATATTTGGACTCCATTTGCACAATGATGAGATGACATTTATAGGGTACCTGATGCCTTCCTTTTGTGTTGGAGCACAAAATGAACAATGCACTGTAATGAGCAGTAGGTATTTTGTCTCAGTCTGTCCTCTTTTTTCACCCTGCAAATCCTTTCAAAGAGTCCTTTGTTCAGATAGTAACTATAAGAGAAATAAAAGCACAAAACTTGCCCTGAGCATGTCTGATGATACTTAACAAGGAGCTACATTTTGCTGACAATGGTATTTGACTGGGATATGATTTGTCAAGACATTTGTTTTCTTTGACTATGTACTTATGCAGATGTACACATTTAAAATTTATTTTAGCTTACTAACATTTTCAGAGTTTTTGATATGCACAAGTGATTTTTTTGTGTACCCTTGTAAAATGGGACATTTTCAGTTCAGTATTTAAAAGGGGCACACACTGGCATCAATAAAAGATGACCCAAGGACAATATGTAGTTCATTTTTTTAAACCCCCCATCTTTTAAATACCTACAGTCTCCTTTATTATAAAACAGAGTCCAGCTTGTTTAAGTGAATCATCTTTATTCCATAACAGGGACTATAGCTTGAATACTTAGTCAAGCAGGAATCCAGCAATGGTTCAATTTAATTTTCTTGGCAATCGTGGAAAACTTTCTAGACTGAAATGATATTGTATAAACCTGAATGAACAATCTCGCTAAAAGGAAAGTTTTTCTCTCCCTTACATCTGGCCATATGGATCAGGGATTTTTTCCAACAAGTTTGTTGAGCACATCATTCAAAAATAATCTTTTTTTGTTCTCACCTGATTTGGATGCTCCACAAATACAAATGCTTGAAATCAGAGATAAACCAACTTTGCCACGTGTGGTGGTGAAAGTCAAATATGAAAGAAGAGTTTTCTTCCCATCTGACCCAGTGGAAATATTGCTAATTTGTTACTACTGTGAAATATTTTCTTTGAGTTCCTAAAGTCAATTTTGCAGTAATATAATTGCAATCTGTAATAGTGATCTTCAAAGTACTTAATGTTTTATATTCATAGGTCATTTTGTTAAGGCCTACTTCTAAAATCAAAGAATATGTGATGTTAAAGTTGATATAAACAATGATGGATGAAGGAAACGTAATTAGCGATCAATAAAATAAATTCCATAAATAAATGTTCTTTGCAAAAACAATATTTTGCTGTCTAGTTATTTAAAAGAAATGAGTGCTAAAAGCCATCTTTGTCCCCATAAACGGCATTGGCAGACATATGTTCAGCATCATTTTTGGGTGCTGTTTCTATGGCACAGAACCAATGTAAACACATTCTTTCTGATGTAATTGTTGATATTAGTTGAGTAGAGCAATGCAGTTATAGTTCTGTGAAGCATTTGGATTGGACTTGTTCTTCACAGATTTGGGACAACTTTGGATGTTCACCTGGCAAACTAACTAAAGTACCACATTTACAGTGCTGTCCAGTTCTTTTGACTTTCTGGATAAAAACACATTATTCATTCAAAATATTTTCATCCATCTGGTGAGCATAAAAAAGACAAATTACACATGTTATGCATAAGAAAGAACCAAATGTACAAATGTAAGAAGAATATTCATATTTTGAATATAATGTCCACAGCAGAGTTATTTTGAAGCAGGTTTCCTCAACCTGGGGTCCTCCAGATGTGGGCAAGGAGAACCATCAATGTTCCCACCCAGTGCAGTTGCTGTTTGAGGGTTGTTTGGATTGAGAGTTCGGGCAAGTCTGCTTCAAAGTAATAACATTGTGGTACTCTGCATTCATTTCAATTAACATGTTTGATTTAAGACAAAGACCAAAATGTAAACAGTCAAAAGGATATTTTATGTTCTAGATCATTTTCACTTGAATCTCTTTTTTTTCTCAAAGACTGTAAGTAAAATTTTGAAGACAACCATTACATTTTTTTTAAATACAATGCAAAGAGAAAGACAGATTCAGACAGCTGCTTCACAGCCATTTCCACTTCTAAGTGCACTTTAGCCTCAATCCTGGGCTTCCACTGTCGTGGCTAGCCTTACTGACCACTTGGCCACAGGATCACCCTTTGCATTGCTGTAGTGGAACATGCATATCCTCAATAGGTGAATCTGTCACTTTTTTTACTTATAGAGAATCCTTTTGCATGATTCTACTTTGGCTGCCAGCCAGTTGTACTGCTGGCCTAATCGGACCAGGCTTTTTACAGCCCCCCAAAGAAGGGGCACACTGGCTTGATACCATCAAAAGTGATACAAAGATGAACATCTAATAACTGAAAGAAGTTATGTTTGACAGGTAGCATGGAAAGCATTTGCCTATAATGTCACCAAGAGTCAGACATGACTGAATGGATAAAACAACAACAAGCTTTCAGATTCAGATAGTTTATTGGCCAAACATGATTCGACATGCAAGGAATTTGACTCCATTACATAAGCTCTCAGTGTAACTGCAAGACAACAGTTAATAAAATAGTATGAAACAAATAAATGAAATTATGTATTCAACAGTAAAATAAGCATCCAAAATATGTAGCCAGTAGAAAGGAAATATAGGAAAGTAGAGAACTGGAAACCCAATCTATTGATTATTTATGCATATTAGACAGAACTTCTGGATTAATTTAGAATTCCTTGTACTAAAGTAATCACTTTGTCTTGTCATTCAGCATGAATTAAGTATTCAGCTGAATGATGGCCCAGGAGAAAAAAAAATCCCAATGTCTGGCAGTTTTAGTGTGCAATATTCTATAACACCATCCAGAGGGAAGGTGTCCAGGGTATGAGGGGTCTGCAGATATCTTCTCCACCTTTCTCTTGACCCTCTCAAATATATAGATCCTCCATGGAGGTCAGGCTAGCTGCAATTATTCTTTCTGCAGTCTTGACTGTTTGTTGGAGTCTGTACCTGTTCTGCATGGTTGCTGCACTGAACCAGACAGTTATACATATGCAAAGGACAGACTCAGTGATTCCTCTGTAGAACTGTATCAGCAGCTCTTAAGGCAAGTTGAACTTCTTGAGCTGACACAGGAAGTATATCCTCTGTTGTGCCTTCTTAATAATGGTGCGAATGTTAGCTGACCATTTCAAGTCTTGGGAGATTATAGAGCCCAGAAACTTGAAGAACTCCTCTATTTTTCACAGATGGTCTACATCTCCGGGTCTACTTTGTGAATCAGGAATCCCAGAATTTGTATTGCTGTATTCAAATCAGTCTCATTGAGTCACATTTCTATGAATCAAAGTACTTCAGAGCATGCAAAATCAATATTTGTCCTATTTATGCGGAACAGTTCATCCATTTTGTTGACTAGGGAATGTAGATTTGTTAAGTGAATGGATGAGAGTAGTGTTTGAAATCCCCTTCTTTGTAGTCTTATTAGTGCACTTCACACTTTCCTCTCCTCGTTTTTCTCCTTCTGCTTCACTCTCCTCCTTTTCCTACAGCTGCTACAAAAAGCTGCTGCTCCTCCAAAATGTTCACATAACTTCTCACCTCTTCTTCAAAAACAGGAGAAACAAGGAGACAAAAAACATTCATAGGAAAACAAGAAACAGGAGAAAAAAACATTCATAGGAAGTTGTCCAATGTCTAGCAGTTCATTTCTGATATATGTAATCTGTAAAGAGTTAAGAGAACTGTAGAATTTCAACAAGAACTTTCTAAGTTGTCATAAGCAAATTATTGTTCCCTTAGTTTTGGTCCCTTTTCTGAAAGGAAAGTAAAAGGTAAAGATTTCCCCTGCCAGTCAGGGCTCACTCTAGGGGGTGGTGCTCATCTCCATATCCTAGCTGAAGAGCCAGCGTTTGTCTGAAGATGCTTTCATTGTCATGTGGCTGGCATGAATATATGCGGAGATGCACAGATGCTGTTACCTTCCCACTGAAGCAGTACCTATTTATCTACTTGCATTTTTACATGCTTTTGAACTGCGAGGTTGGCAGAAGATAGGAAGATAAGGATAAT
>JANHZU010001174.1:97410-114097 GCA_032468055.1 Acrochordus granulatus
GAATTCTCCTCTTTCTTTCAAATAAAAAAAAAACAGAAATATTTGCAGAAGTATGTTTTACATTAAATATAACATGCTACAGAATCTTTCATTTGCTTGTATTCTTATCCCCATCCCTTTTCCTTATTTCATTTCATCTGTTTGTAAGAATGTTATTCTTTAAACATTGTTTATAGATTCCAGAAAAAAAAAACCCTGCAAGAGTATTGTTGTTATAACTGCTCTTGCAAAGAAACACACATGAGAAAATGGGGATCTCTGCTTGCATATGGGAGAGCGATCTTATACATCTGTGCCTTGCCCCTAAAAAGAGCCCAAATACTGAGATTTTTTTAATGTATCTTTTCTGTAAAAATGCCTAGAGCAGCAAGTCCTGCCGGAAGACTGAAACCATACTAAGTGAATGAGAGGGAGAGAGGGACAGAAAACCTTAGACCTTAGGAACTAGAAATGCACGCATCTGTTTAATGTACATGTAAACGAATGCCTCTTTGAACACCATGATTAAATGATAAATTGCTCCTAGTAACACTGTATGGGTGCAGCCAATAAAACTGCCCAATAAAGCAGGCAGTTAAAAGTAGCTGGTGTAGCCTTCTAACTACTGTTTCTTTCAAGCAATCCCACACACTATTGCGCAAGGTCAGTAAGTCAGTCTCGGACCACCCTGGTTGGGGGGGATATGCAGGACGCTCTGTTTGTGACACCGAGTTGCGCAGAATCCTTCGGCTGAGAAATATCATCTAACACCTTTCATATAGATGGTGACTCATAAACAGGAAGCCCAGTCCTGTCCATGACACTGTGGCTTTTTCATATCCCAGATCTTGTTATGAAGGTGAGGGGTGGGGAGAAAGAAATTTTCCTCCCCCAAACAAAACAAAACAAAGGACCCCACAGTACATTGAGAGCAGCTGCCCTCAGCATTCCTTGCCAAAATAAATATTACCAAATTAGTAAGCCATGCTGAACAACTTAAGCGCTAAGCACAAATTTATCAACTGAAATAAAATGGTAGAATTGCAATGGAGACAGCCATGGAATAGTTCATCTTTTGTAAGCAGATGTTTGCGTTGGCCTGTGGATACAAAGTGACATGGGAACAGAAACTTAAAAAAAAATGCCTCTGATGCCTGTGATAGAGAGCTTGTGTTACAGAATCTGAGCACTGGCACTTTCACATATGCTCAAAATCTCTCCTGCTACTTGGACAGAAGAGCAAGTGATTAAAATGAACTTTTCTAAAGGATATATTTGAATCTGGCAAACTGACTGGGGAGACCTTGGGACTTTCTCAGGTAGCTTTGCATGCAGTCTTTCCGACCTGACGTCCTCCAGATCAGGCATGTCCAAGCTTGGCAACTTTAAGGGTGGACTTCAACTCATAGCATAGCTGGCTGATTCCGGGAGTTGAACTCCACCCATTTTAAAGCTGCCAAGGTTGGACACTCCTGTTCTAGATGGAGTGGGCCACAACTAAGGACCATTTAAGTGGAAAAACCATCTGGATTTAGCAGCATCTATTAATAACCTGAAATCCTCTTGGGGAGGTTGGCAAGCTATTGCTTTATTGATGAGCATTTTTGCATGTGGGTGGAAAGCTGTTTTTGAGTTAGTATTAACTCCTGGTGACTATCTGGATCAGTTCTTGGAGTTTCATTGCAAGATTTCAAAAGTGGCTAGGTCCTGAATAAGGATGAACACAGCTTGGTTCTTGGTGTTCAGGACTAACTTTTTTGGCAGCAGTACAGTAAAGATCACCAGGATCTTTTTCCACGATGTTTTTGATTTTTCACTCTAGGATTACCTAATAGATCCAGAGTACTCAGTAGCTGTGACCCCAATTAACTTCCAAACCCAGACAAATTAGTCAGTACTGTGATTGTTTAGCGATAGTCAATTAAAATCCGATATAATAATATATATTACAATATCAAGCTTTTTGTTTTTTAAATTTGTTTATTTGTAGCCTGTCTTTATTTTTTTTAAATAAATAACTCAAGGCAGCGAACATATTTAACGCACCTTTCTCCTCCCATTTTCCCTACAACAGCAGCTCTGTGTGATGAGTTGGGTTGAAAGTGACTGGTCGAAAGTCACCCAGCTGGCTTTCATGGCTAAGGCAGGATTAGAGTTTATGACCTCCTGGTTGCTAGTCTGTTACCTGAGCCACTAGATCAAACTGTCTCTTTTTACTTTTTTTGGCACAATTTCACCAATGCATGACATATTAATGACTGATGGAGGATGAAAGACAAAATGAAGAAACGGAATGTCCCCAAAAAGTACAGAGTGCTTGTACAATACTGGTAATAAAGAAAAATGGAACAAAATACTGGTTTAGCATTCATTTTACATGGCACCCTCTTTTCAACTGAATATTCAAGTTACCAACAATAGTCAAAATACCAGTATGCCTAATGCACGTTATTTCTGCATCACAAACATTTTAGGATGAATCTCTAAAATCTGGAGCAAAAAGGGAACAGAGAGAATATTAGAAATATCTCTAGTTGGAAACTTTAAAATATATTCATCATATATAGACTGCAAACCAACCAATGGCAGCAAAGAGTAAGAGTTTTCTGTATCTTTTTGCTTCTAAGTTGAGTCACTCAGATTTCTACAGCCCAGTTCTAGTTGCACTAATTTAAAAAGGCTTCAGAACAAAATAAAAGTTTCCTTGATAATAGGAATGGGACAAATTCAGAGTTTTTCTACTCCTGAATTTCAACTGTATACAGTTCAGATGTGGGAAATAGTTTCTTTCAGTTCTAGGAAGGCCCAAAAACAATGTTTTATATTTTTGGAAAACTGCTCAGGAACTATGAAGTCAGAGAAAAAGTTTGAAGTTTTAGATTTGTATTTCTAAATAACTCTTCAAACATTAAGTAAATGGTCAATCCCAAATTCTGATTTGTTTGTTTATTTCTCCCTGATCTGATCAAATAGATTTGAAAGAACTTAAATTGTGCCTCTGAACTTAGAAAAATAGTCTTCTATCACCGGACTTACTACTTGGTATCGATATTATAACTTATACTATCATAAAGATGAGATCTGGTATCTAGTGAAGATGACTTGGAAGATCATATCCAATGGTCAGCCAGACCCACTGAGAAATGTCTTATTGAATCAGGAAGGCATTGATTCTGCTTCTCTGGAGCTCTTCACATACTCTCAAAATCTCCTCCAGATGGTTGGAAATAAAATGAAGGGAAAAAATCCCAGTTGTGCAAATTATCTGTTGCTTTATGGACCAAGTTGGAGTGGGGGAGATCTACTCTTTGTTCATAACAGAAGACTGGATTTTCAGAAGTTACTAATCTTGTTTTTCTTATATTTGCCCATGTTTATCTTCATGACTGATGTAAACGAATGCAGCATTCCTTTAAATAATAGGAAGCACATGGGAAAGAGCCATGTTAAGTTATAAGATGACAAGAACAGAAACTTTTTGGTGATCCTTCCCAATTCATTTGCTGCGATGGAATCCATACCATCATCTCTGATTTTTAACATTGGCAAATAGGAATACTGGAGACGTTTTCAGGTAGTTTCTCAACTGGTTTAAAATAAGTGATGCTGTGGCAAACACAGGAGTTATCATGTACCCCTATCATTTCTCTTGGAGAAAATATTTTCCAAGGAATGTCATGTGGAAAACCCCATTCTTTGTCCAAGTCACACTCTCATCTGGGGCTCTAACAACTGAGAACACAGCAAGAAAATCAGGAGATCAACACATCTGGACCTATGAATGAATATTCAGTGTTCGTCATTACTGATTACTTTGTGAAGCAAAGTAAACACAGAGCCATGGAAGCATGTTCTATGATACATTAGGTTAGGCTGGTAAGTGCAGTAGAATTTTATGCACACAGACAGAAAGACATAAGATACACACACTTCCTCTAATGGCAAATGATGCATGATATATCTTGTGTAGCTGAAGATGATGGTCTGACAATTATTGCTTGACTCTCCTTCCCAGCATTAGGAGAATCCTTGGATAACCTCACACCACTTCAATACCTGGGAGGAACTGATTTCCAAGACTATAGACCCTTTTGAAATGGAGTTCCCTTATGGTGGGCAAATGTCCTTTATTTCAATGAAACTTGTTTTTGCTTGGAACCAGGGTCTTTCAAGCAATATTGGTTCTCAGCAGAAACTGTATATGATTATTAAGACTTGAAGTAGAAAGAGTATAGGAGTTATATATCAACATTGTATATCATATGAATGTTTCTAGAAGTGGGTGAGGGTCTTGTTCCACCACCAGTGCTACTGAATTTTATAAGACTTTGATGTAAAAATTCAGAAAGGCCCTTTAAGCAGATGTGGTAGAAGCAACCAAATATTTTTGAGATGAAGGGTTGTGTTAGATCCCTCCCTCAGCCTAGCTTTGCAAATATAATTTCTCCATAAGAAATTAATTAAAAATTAACTAAATTCAATTATTTCTTTCAGTATTGAATTGTGTTATTTTTAATTGCTTTTACGCTGTATTTTTGTCATAGTAAAATGTGAACATTTGGAGTATATGTGTGCAGTGTATATGTATTAGCATTTTGCTGAATACTGCTTCCATATTTTTGATGGAAAATAAACTTTTTTTTAAACAAAGAAGAAAATATAGGCTATTTTATCATGGCTGTGATAAGTGTGAGTGTCTTGTCTTTCATTGCCTGACAATCTCTCTGTAATCTGGGGTCTTCCTGGCTTCTGACATTTCCCTTAAATACTTAAAAGAAAGAAAATCATCAGAAGCTGTTTTTATTAAGAAAGAAAAATTCCAAAAGTTAAATTTCAGCACAATATGAAGAGAAAAAGAAATGTGAAATCAAGTGATGATATTCTTATACTGACAAACGTTCTTCATTTATAAAAGATTTCATGTGGAAAAGACATTGGAAAGAGATCAATAATTTATTAAAAGGAGATTTAACCACCTCTTTGGGATTGTTTTTAAAGGTCTCCATTTCCACAAAACCTCTGCTTTCTGAATTTCAGGATCAGATCTTTTGAGATAGAACATCTTTATGTTTCGTGCCAGTGATGTTCTTTAATAATTGTGCCCAATGTAGCATGAGAAGAAAATGTATCTGTGTTCCCACCCAAGTATGTTTAATGCAATATTTATTCCAGCTCCATTCCAGTGACTCTTATGTCACTGAAATAATATAAGGAGGAGGTATTAGTATTATATTATAGAAGATTTAAGCGTGCATTAAGAATGACTGAAATATTCTTGTCAGTGAAATCAATAGGAATTTCACTGTTGGCACTGGTTTGTGTGTTTGTTTTGCATGGCTAAATTGGTATTGTCTACTTCAGAACTGAGGTTAATAAAGCAACCATGGGCATGAGGGACACCAGGCTGAATGAAGTTTGGCCTGTCTCTTCAAAAGGACAGTTTTGAGCAAAGCTACAGCTTAAACTTTCCAGAGCTAGTTATGTTTTATGAATCTCTTCCTGCATTATCTCATGTCTTATCACCAAATTCTGAACTCGGAAAATCTTAGGGCTGCTACATAAAGACATCCTTTGGGGAAGAAAAAAAGAATAATATTTTCAAAGAGCGCCTTCCCATTAATAATAGCATATGGTTCTGTTTTATTTAATTGTTCCTCTCAGTACGGAGACAGGAGATAAAAGTGAGTTTCTGCAATGTCACAGCTGTATTACCAGCTGCAGTATTGGCCAAAGCAGTGATTTAACTCTGAGGGTTTCTTCTCTTTTTAGAAGCATGATGTATGGGGCTGAACCCTGTGGTGGCAATTCGCATGTAATGGGAAAGCATCCCTTAACTTCTATTCCTGAAAGGAAATTCCCTTCGGAGAGTTGGCTGAAAAGAGAAAGTCACCATAACAAGTTATGCCTATTTTTACTTGACTGTAGTTGCCCACGTTGGCTAATCAGGTGAAAAACAAAAGAAAAAGTCACAGAGACCTTTGGCTGATAGCACCTTTTTTGACTTTTCTGCATACCATGCTGTGAGCCAGCTTGTCTGACAATATCTAATTATGCGAGGGGCAATTTTGAAGAATAGCTGATCCTCTCGACAATATTTCAGGATTAATCTCCTCAGCAACTGGAAACAATCTGGCTATTGTCTGTCCTAGTTCTCTGTCTTGTACCTTAAAGGAAGTTTATTGTTAGATAGCTATCTCTCTCCAACATGAGATTGAAAATGGAGAGGTTGACAGCCACTAAATAGAAACTTGAGCTTGTCTTTTATAGGCAAGTCCTCTTTGGGTCAACAAAGTCTTCTGCTGACCTTGTTGACTAGCTGTTACATTTGGCAGCTTCTTTTTCTAGTTTTTGAGGTGAAAAGTGATACATCTTTCCTTTTTCATGTGAGCTGAAATTCAGAGATAATGAAGCTGCCTTAAGCTGGTAGGTTTCAAGAGGGATAGAGGAATTGGTTGGTGTGTTTTCTATGCCAGCTCCAGATTGGTTTGTGTCATAACAAATAATAACAGAAGCTGTGCAAATTACACATATTTTGATTCTTATTTTCCCCAAATCTATGCAAACCTGGTTGTGATTTTTCTTAATAAACACATTTCTTGTAAGCTGTTTTGCATTAGATACTGATTTTGTAAAATTGTATTGAGTTGTGTAAGTACACATGTGAATATATTTGTCAATGTTTTACAGAACATAGTGTAAAATCTTAAGATGCCATGTGAGTAATAAAGAAGTGGGTCATAACTACAGATACCAGTCCTGATCAAGGTAACTGTATGTGAAATGTGCATACAGTATACAACTCTTCTTAAATATTGTGACAGGATCTTGGGCATAACAGTTGTATATTTACAGACTTCATGTGGATACTTATTTGGGAAATTATTTATTTATATGATTTCCAAAGCCATGCATCTCACAAAAGTGACTTTGAACAGCTTACAAAACTCCAACCAATCAATCCATCCATCCATCCATCAAACAACTTCTGGTATCCAAGGAAACCATTGTCCCACTCACTATCACCATTAATAGTAGCCAAATTCAATATGTGCAATTTTAAGACCATGTCATAAATACTGTCATTGCGTAGTTGCCATGGAAAGGCTTATCTCTTCACATATTGGCTGCCAATTACAAAATACCCATTTCCCAAAGAGCAAAGAGAGAAAATAATCCCTGATAGGATCTTGGATCCACAGGATACTTTTTGTCACCCCACTTTCCCTTTGATTTTTTTTTCTGGGCCATGCTGCAGTTTACCACTATTTTTACTTTCTACAAATGCTTATGGGGCCAGAAGTTGAGGTATCTGCAGGAACTGATGCTTTTGTCAAATTTAAGAAACCAGCATTTGCCTTCATGATGCAAATTGCACCCCTTACATATGTTTGTATGATATCATGACATGCATACAAAAGAGGGGGAATTTCCATCTTCACACTGCAGTGTGGCATATATCACTTGCCCCTTATGCCTCTGGCCAGAAGTAAAATAAATAAATATTTTTTTCTTGGAAATAAAGATGATGAAAGAGACTAGCATTTTACTTTCCAGCTTTCCAGCTTTCCATTTATTCTTTTAAAAATTGAAACAATCCTTTAAAAAAATTTTGGTTGCGAAGACAACCTAATGTGTATGAAATTGTCTATATCTCTGACAGAAAAGAATCATGTTTGAAAGTCATAACATACCCCTTTCTCTATAAATATCTCCTTGATTTGGAAGAAGTGAAGTTGACATTTAGTTCTCTTTTGGAAAATCAGCTTTTTTGTCTTAATAAACACCATCAGAAACTCAATTAATGTATACATTTGAATCTTAGACTTGGACAGGTTGTTTAAACATTAATGTTTATTATTTCAAGACTTTATAGTACCTTCGCACCTTCTTTCTGTTGTCTAAAGGTATAGCATGTAACTTCATGACAGGTTCCTATCCTGGAAGTGTTATTCTCCAACTGCATTCCAGGATCTCAGTCAGCTGAAGAAAAGAAAACTATTTTCATTTGATCACTAGCTGACTTCAGTGTATATGAAGCAATAATATACACTTCTCCCTGAAATGACAGTGCTTCGATTTTAACACTTGGCAGCTTGATTAGAAGGATCCATGTTACTGAAGGATTCAATAAACTTTCTTGTTAAAAAGCAATTCAGAAGGGTGCAGTCTTGTCCTGCAGACATGTTGATGCAATACTCTTTATTCAAAGCTTTTTAGTACATCTAAAATATGCAATGAAATAACATCTGTGCTAGCACAATAGCTTTCTTTCTTGCTTCTAGCAAAGTTACTGTAATTTACTGTTATGCATTTTTTTCTTAAAAAAATCAACAGTACAATGAGTGTTATCTAACTCAATGGCCTCCAGCTATAAATCCCTCTTAAAGATTGCTTTCTCTCAAAATCTCATTTTTTCCTGTTAATAAATGTGTTACAATAATCATATTGTAACCATAATCATATTATGGTTCCACTCAGTAAATCAGGGAGTAATGCTGGCATAAAAACATTGACTTAAGATTTCAAGCTGGACTTTCCAGGAATGGACTGGAGAGAACACTCCATTCATATTTAAGAGGAACAGGTGAGACTGAACTCTTAAATGGAACAATTGCATCTTCCCTTTTGTTGTATCAGACATTGCATAACAGGCAAAGAAAACATCACAGACCAGTTCGATTTTTTACGTGGGGAGCATCTGTGGCTTACTGGTAGATTGAATGCTCAGGGTTTTTTAGCAGTGCTAAAATATGCCCATTTCATATTTCTGCCATGTGATGGTAGTGGCCTGTGACTGAGAAAAGTGGTTGTGCTTAGCAAGCTTGAGGAAAGGAAGACAACAGATGAGGTGGGTAATGACTGGAATGTCCTTGGAGACACTATGGGATGTTCTTGGAGACAGGTCAGGAGAGGGGGCATTTGTCTGCGACATCACTGGGCATTAAAGTGGCCTTGATGACACCAGATTAACTAACTAGGTATAAGAAAGATTGGAGTGTGAATCCCAAGTAAGGCACAGGCATTTTCGGTACAGTTTTATAGCCCTGTGAAATATAAGAACATTTTGGATGGATGATTCGACATCAAATATTTCAGCATGTGTTTTTCCAATTGGGGTTTAATAGGAACTCACTTTGGTTTTAGAAGCACAAGTGGCTGTTGTATCTGATCTTATTTTTTTATGGGAGATACCAGAGTTTGTGCCTGGTGACCTTTTACGTACAAACATGTGCCCTAACCAGTTTTTAAAACACAGAGATCAGAAGGGGCATTGCTCTTACATTTATGTTAAGCCGGGTACCAGAGAATATATTTTGACTATAATTAGGACTAGGGGATTTGATTAAGGCCCTTAATTAATTCACCTTATTATTCAAGCTTTATTGAGCTACAGCCCTCCTAAAAGGAAATACTGAAGTAATTCAGTGTTCCTTTACCAAACAAAAATATATTTATCTCCCAAAGGTCTTGCAGCCTAACAAGGTATTTCTCCAAAAGAAGATCATCCAGAGTTCATTTCAATAAGTGTAACTTTATACATGTAAAAAGGAGATAGATCAAAATGGTTAGATGGGATCCATCTATGTTGCATTATTTTTCCATTTCTTGTCCTAAATCACATCTAAAATAGCAGCACAAGTCACCGTAGAGACATTCTGGACATGCAACAAGGAAGAATGAGCTCCATAATTGAGTTTTATTTCTTGCAGTGTCTTTTGAGAACAGCTAAGTTAAACACAGCACATACTGTTTGACAAAAGCAAGTATGTGACTGGTGGCTCTTCTCATCTCTAGATTTTATCATTAACTTGTAAAGATAATTATGGGCCAAGGCCAGTAATTCTTTTACTGATGATATTAATGAAAAGCAGGAAACAAGAGATAATTGCTTCTTTCCTTCTGGAACAAACGGTCCCTAAAGAAATACCATGTAATATTAATCAGTTCCAAAGTGAGTAATTCAAGTAGTTTGAGAAAGGAATCTGTTTCTCTTTCTAGGAGGGTGAAATCCTAATTCAACAAAAAATAATATTTCATTAAATAAAAAGGACCTGACAGAACCTCAGAAAAAAATTATACATAAATCCTTTTTATTTCACCTTTAATATTTTCTTAATTCTTCAATATGTTCTTGCTTTGAATTCACAGAGTTTTGTAGCTAAAACTATCCATGTTCTAAACAAAAGTTAAAAACAATCCATAACATTCCTCTCTGTGGATTAATAAAAGAATACTATAACAGTAATCACAGATATTCAAAAAAGTATACCAAGAGACTGAAACTAGAGCAAATGCCTGTAAAATCCTAATTATGGACAAACCTGGAAAAAGCTTGCTGAAATGGTTGAAATGTAATCATTACATCCCAAATGTTTATATACTATAAAAATGGTATGGAAAGATTGCATTTTATATTTTAAATATTATGTTTTAAATAAAAATGGAATCACCAAAAGACTCAAGATGATTAATTATTCTAATGCTATTGCTAAACTACTGAAGTTGCAGTGGACTTCAACTAGAGGCTACTATGAAAGGTTACTCTATTGAACCAATATTCATGGATGCATGTTATATTTATGCATGCATTCAACTTGACAACTTTATTTTGAATGCCCATAATAATAATAAGCTTACCTTGAACAGTATAATTGCTTTATTCAATGGTGGGATGCATGGTATAAAGGGTGGAGTTGAATTGCTCAGTTCAGCCCATATTACTGCAGAGCTCTCTGTTCACAAATGACACCATTTTTATTGTTGATGTATAAGTGATTATATTTTTGTTAGATTATTCTTGCTCAGTCTGGAGAACTGGGCAGAAGAAAACCTTAATATTTTATCCTGTACAGTCTCTCTTTATAAAGAAACAGAATTACAAGCTGTTTTATAAATGTGAGATAAGAATCCTCCCACTAAATAAACTGTGCTATTGCAAGTCCAGCAGCAATGATAATTAAATTTTAATCTAGCCAAAGAAGGTTTTTTTAATTATTTTTTCAAAAGAGAAAAGAAATTCAAAAGCCTGAAAGGCTGCTTGAACCATATTTCATCTATGCAGCAAACATCTGGATGTGAATACTGAAAAATCTGGATCTGGGGCAGGAGAAGGGGGGATTTGCCCCTTGAAAGTCTGCATTGTTTAGCAGTTTTTCCAATATGCAGTCATGGCTTGATTTTCAAAGATTCCCACATGTCAAGGATATTGTGTTCAAG
This sequence comes from Acrochordus granulatus, assembly GCA_032468055.1. NCBI lineage: Eukaryota > Metazoa > Chordata > Lepidosauria > Squamata > Acrochordidae > Acrochordus > Acrochordus granulatus. The sequence goes on from JANHZU010001174.1 coordinate 108,607, forward strand.
GCTTTCAGTTCTCCCTTTAATTTAGGATGTTCTTTGTCTTCAACAAGAAAATAGCCCAGCTTATGAAACTGATACTCTCCTCAGTGTAAAATCAAATTCAGCACACAGATCTGGATTTTTTTTTCTTGCAAGTACTTTTGCAAATGTCTGCTTCAGAACAGGTTCAGAAGACAGTGTTGTGAATGCTGTGAGTGCCTCATTGACAAAAGTGATTGGACAATGTTTAGTAGCAGCAGCTCCAATGAGACATTTTAATAGGTCTCTTAGCTGGAGACTGAAATTGGGAGAAGGTTAACACCCTGTTCTCATTCCATGTTGCATAATATGTAGTCTCGTAACCTTGAGTATTGTCCAACATTGAAAGATTTATGGGTGGCTCATGTTCTGAGATAGGATAGTCTTCAAACTCCAGAAGAGTTCAGTTAACTTTGTTTCAATTGTGGTCAATGGATGTCATGTCATGGAAGTCTTGATGTATTTATTGCTCTAGAGTTTGAAACTGATGGTAAAAGTTTACTTCCAAACTCAAATTCCATATTATCTTAGTGTGTAGAAATATAGCCATCTATGAATAAAAGATGAATGTCCAGGTATAATCTTTTAGAGATTAACAGAGAAAATAAACCTCCCTAGTCTTTGTAAATGATGAAATAGTGAGCTCTCAAGACTTATGCTTTAATAACTGATCCTAGCTAGTTTCATTGCACATGCTTTACAGAATCCAGATTGTCAACATTAATATTGTTAAAATGAATGCAGACAAAAAATACACCAGAAAAATGCATACAGCATTGAAAATGCTTCCGTATAAAGATTTTATTGCATGTCACCACTGAGGTCTCACTTTTTCTACCCTTCCTTCCTCCTAAATATTATCCTTCTAGAAGAAAATTCATAGCTTAGAAGGGTGCTAAAGCAGAGGCTGGGTACAAGTCATTTTCCCCAATAATCTTGCAGGATCAACATCTGTGCAGTCAATTATGTGCTTTAGAGGGTTCTGAATGCTTTTTTGGCTGATTGTATCTTGACACCTCCTTCAGACTGCAGTAAAGATATGTGAAGTTCATTACAGAGCCCTACATTACTACAAAGTTGGGAACATATTTTACACCCTGTCCCAAAACCTTGTTGTTTTGGGGATAGTTCAAAAACTCCCCAAATATATGTCATTGCCCCAATGCCAAAATGCCAAATATATGGCATTACCCCAGTGCCAAATATATGGCATTGCCCCAATGATCTTTAATCTTCTACAAAAACAAATGGGAGATAAATGGCTCCACCTGATCTTACACCCATTATATCTATCTCCCAATGCAGAAAGACTATCCTTTATTTTGCCTCTTTTCATTTAGTGTGACTATTCAGATAGGACAATAAACAGGATAGTTGGGTGTCCTCTACAACCAGTTGCAAAAGAAGCTAACACCAAACCTTGATGGTCTCTTCCACCTCAGACTGTGAAACTTCACACTCCTCTTTGTGAGTGCCTCAGTTACATCTACCGACTGTATGTTTTTGGGTTTAGAAGACAATAAACAAAGTTTCTTCAGTGGAGACCAAGTCTACTCCTGCCAAGAATAGACCCTTATTATCAAAATATAGCTATTTCAACTTTAATACACAACTCTTGCCACTTAAAGAGAAAACATATTTATCTGTGGGAGATGAAGTTTTTATAATATACCAGGCCAGTACATTATGCTAATGTGGCTAACACATTGCAGGGAGTGGGAGAGAAAACATGAGGAAAATGATATCACAGGCTTAATTTTACCACTTTGCATGTCCAGCATTATTTGTTTAATTTTCAGTAGTCCCATCCCGGCTTTTGTACTCTTGATCTTACTTTTCCTTTCTTTCTTGTTCACTTCTCCTAATTTCTTGCTACGAAGCCGTAATGTTTCCTGGCACACATACCATAAGTGGCATTTCTAAATGTATCAGCGATTGGTCACTTTGCCTAAACTTGTATGTTATCAGGAGAGTGGCCAGTGATGTTTTTATTGCTTTCTGTATTTGCTGGGATGTTTCAAAACCTATAAAAACAGCAGTAAATGTCCCTCTTTACAAATCTCTTTGGAAGCTCTGAAAAGATTAGGATCTCTTCTGCATTCCTTTGCACTATCCCACACTCTGAGTATAACCGTTTCACAAACTGTGTTGTGCTTGCACAAGCAAAAATGTTCCTCTGACTACCCATGTCACTTGGGGCATTCAGAAAACTTTGCCAAATGAGGCTTCTGAATGAACCATGACAGATGAGTAGTTAGATGAGCTTTCTTGGTTTCTTTCTCCCAGGGCCACCTTCTGACAGGACCAATCTGTCAGAGGCCACATCTGGCAACATGGATAGATAGAGCTGTTACAAATGGCTGGTAAAGCCTGAGACTAAATTGAGGTGGTCCACCCATTCCTCAATTCACAGATTTGAATTGGCTGCCTCAAGGGCCTCTAAAGGTAGGCCAAGGACCATGTGTGACCAAGAACTGGAGGGCCTCCTCTCTAATTCTGCTGAAATTTTCAGACTGCAGAGTGGAAAAAAGGGAAGGTCTACTTCAGTAGTGAAGTCAATGGATTATGAGCCAGAAGCCCTTGATTTAAAATCCAGTTCAACAAGAAACTCACTGGACATGGATCAACTCTGCCCATGTGTGAAGTTGGGTAACTGTTTAAGCTCCACCCTGTACTTAGAGGAGTATATCTCAGTAGTGGCCCCCTTATTCTGTGGGAAATGCTGTGTCCAATGAAATGAATAAACAATTTCATCTATAGTATTGTATTATGATTGCTAATTGTAATCATTTTAAGATTTGTGGGGTGGGAAGTAGTATGCCAACCTGCAAAATGGTTATAATATCATCATCTTTATCATACAGAAATCTGGAATTCTAGATAACCTCTCAAAGATCTGCACTTTATCCTATATGAATATAGTGCATGAACTAATATCACAAATATTTTGCCCTTTTTTCCTTTCTTCATTATGCTTTATGTCAGCATAATCACAATCTATCTGCTATACAGAAATAGGAGAAGAGAGAGGGTGAATGTTTTCTTTTTATCCTATTTTCATTCAACAGCATTACAACAATGAATGCATTTCCTATGGCTAGACCAAGGGGGAGAAAGCACAATATCTTGCTGGTTCACTTGTAAAAATGTAAAACAGAAGCATGAGACAGCACTCCTCTGCTTCTGAGAATCACACAGAGCTGTTTTGTGGCACACAGGTTTGATATGGAACACTGCCACAGATGTTAGGCAAAAAGTACAACAAATCCATGTCCCTTAGACCTATATCACATCTGCATTCAGTATAATAAATGGGGAGCAGAATATCACTCTGTATTCCTACATTCATCCCTAGTAATTCAGTATGCTTAAATCATGAATCCATTCATATTTTTGTATCTGCCACCATCTCCATAATTTTGTAAGTACTCCACAAATTGATAATAGAGAAAAGCCCTACTTAGATCTTAACATTATCCTTCTATTTCAATAGAAGAGTAAGGAGAGAAGTTTTTGATGCTGTGCTGAAGCTTGATTTTTGTCAGCTCTTCAAAATAAATCAGACTAGGACCAATGCCATGCAGGTCAGTACTACTTTTAGAGCTACTGTATAGTAACAGAAAATTGCAAATTGGAATGTGTTTTCCCCTCCTTTCCTTTATATTTCTGTGTGAATTAGGAAAGCGCCTGTCTAAGAAGTACACTCATGTAACATTATTGCCCTGGACTCAGTGCCTTTTATCTGCCATTGCCTTAATAGTGGCTCTTCCTCCTACACCTCAAGGCCATTCTCTCTGCCTTCTACAATTTTCAGTTCCCCGAAAGTTTGATGGTCATGTAGGTTTCCATTTTTCTACATAATTTTCAGCGTGATTTGGACTTTCTTTAGAAACTGGGTGTGTAGCTATATTTTGTGTGGCAGCAGAAGCTGTTTGTCTGTCTCACCACTTTCTATGATTCATCATCTTGTAACTGGCACTATCTACACTGGAAATATTTCAGGATGTGGTTTCCTCTTTGGGAATGGGAGGGGAAATTAATTTCTTCAAATTAAAAGAGAATATTTGAAAATGACATTTATTTTCAATGCCATTGTAATTAATACATAGGCAGACAACATAATATTTCATTAGATCCTAGGTCTACTTCTCACTTCTTTCTGTTATTATAAAATTTATGAAGTTTAGGAAGCAAACATACAGACACAGATCCATTTATATTTTAACTTCACTAAAGAAGATTTTACCATCCAACACCCCTCACTTCCATGATGCTATCAATGACTGAAGTATAGACTTGTATTTTTATGTAGCCATATATATAATATGATCAACAGGACTCTAATTTAGGCAATGTTGTTTAGCTCGCTAGTGTTTGGGGGAAGAGATTTATTCATATAAATGCAGAATTCCTGATGCTTTAATCCTGATGATTAAAATTTTACAGTAAGAATTCCTGATGCTTTAATCCTGATGATTACAATTTTACAGTACATTACTAGTCACATAGGAATAATGTACTTAGATGAAAAGGTAGTAGCTGGGCTTGTTGGCCGGAAGATCAGCAGCTCAATAGGTTGAGACCCAAGTGCTGCTGCATAATGGGATGAGTTCCTGTTACTTGCTCCAGTTCCTGCCAACCTAGTAGTACAAAAGCATGCAACATGCAAGTAGATAAATGGGTACTGGTGGGAAGATAGCAGTGTTCTTTGCACCTTGTCATATAGCCATGCCAGCCACATGATCATGGAAGCATCTCTGGACAATGCTGGGTTTTTGACTATGAAACAGAGATGAGCCCTGCCCCTAGAATCAGCCATGACTGGAAGGGGAAAACTTCTTTTTACATTTTTCCTTCTATTCATTATTAATCATCAGAACTTTTGGCCTATCTCTAGAAAAAATATACAGTGAAATCTTGATTGAAATTGGTAGGATTTTGTTAAGAAAACTGCCCTTAATCAGGACATATTGTATATACATACAGTATCTTGTAAATAATAAAGCATTAGGCAAAAATCTATAATGGTTTTCCTATTATTTTAAGTATGTCTTTGAGGAATATTTACCTAAACTGTTACGTATTTGAATTTTCAGTTACCACAGAAAGAGGGTTTTTTTTTCTTTTTGTGTTCGGAGTTTGGCTACAAGATTTGGGCACAGATCTTTGTTACACATCTGAGTAACTATGAGATGATAGCAAAGTGATATGTAAAACCTACTCTAGAACTTGTAGCCTATATTGGTAACCCTACTAAGAGGCAGGAATGAACAGGTGTTGCAATTTGGAGGACACCAATGATGGAAGGAACTGGGCAGACAGGAGATTCAGTTCTATCTTTATAGAATTTAGTTTCTATCTTATCTCTATAAGATACAAATGAAAGAAATAAAATAAACAAAAATAGGCTTTAAAAAAAGTTGCTATTGATAAAAACCCCTTGGAGAACTTAGGTTGGCTACTGTCTGACTGGTGG